>PNEQ01098501.1:0-10638 GCA_003012365.1 Medauroidea extradentata
TGATAGGTGGTTTCATCTGCTGAACGATGCTATTGCGTCCTGTGACATTACATGTGTGTGGCAGCCGTTTTTGTTTGCCCGTTTTTCTCGAAATCCGAACTCCTACTGAGTTTTTACCCAAGTGTACTTTGTGCTTCGTTTTCACCATACAACACCGCTACAGTGTCCGTATCCGCGAATTACATGACACCCTGTATAATCACAGTATTATATATATATTATATAATATTGTGAGGAACTTCATAGAGCCAGGCGGGCCCTGACAAGGGCTTAGTCGCCTCGACGTCCATATCCCGATTCATTCCAGTTCCCCACGCACACAGCTTTCCACCACCTGCAAGTTCCAGAAGCCGGTTCGCACACTTCGCATTTTTCAGCACCCCGGTCCCCCGCCGACCTTCACCGACAGGTGGCTTCCAAGTGTGTGCCAGTCTTCTTGGGAGTCACTCAGCCTGCCGCACCGACGCGACGCCCCGACCAGTTGGTTCACGTACTGGTATTTGAATATTCCCTGCAACACCACAGCGTGGTTCTTCCATATCCGCCACCCATGGAACACATTCTATAGCAGATGGTCGCTGCCTCCGCGTCCAGGTGAGCACACCGCTCTTCACGAGCTGCACACCTTTGTTGTTTAATAGGTGCGGCAAGTCCCGGTGCACAGCACCGCGAGAGAGCGATGCTCACCCCACGGAGGACGAGGCTAGAGGTGAATACTGGAAAACATTGGGAATTGTTTATAGTCTGCAGCTCTGCTCCTAGCACGATCAATAGCATCCGAGTTCTCTCCTGATTGGCCTCACACCTTTTGAGGGATTATATAGTCTATTGTCACTTTGCGAATAATTTTGTTTCGTTTTTTTTTTTTTTGTTCAGGCTTTCCACGTGTTTCTTAATTCAATTCTTTGCTAACTAAACGCATGTGTGTTGTTCACAGTAAATAGAGATGATGGTTTATCGCGGGAAAACTTTACTCTTTGTTGGGTTTCAACAAACGCCCAACTTACGAAAAGATTACTGGCTTTCGCTTGTACGTAGAGCTGTTGCCCTATTTGACTAAGCCAATAATTATCTTACTTATATTTTATGCCTATTGTTGGTCTGCAGACAACAACTTTGTGTCAGAAGTATATCACCCAATCATACACGTCATGAGAAAATACGGTGTTTTCAAGGGTATGTTGGCGCAAAATATTTTCGCGATATATACCATCATCTCTAACAATAAATACTGATTCTTTTATTTTCCTTTTGATAGAGTATGTTTCTAGTGTAAGTGAATCCCACACATGTTCGGCAAATTTTGATTTTTGTATCTGACCTTTTTTGGTGTATTTTTATGTTCTTTTATACGCGTAGAAAGGGGTCTGCCTGTTTCTCCTATGTATACACTTCCACACTCGCATTGTTTTAGATACACAGGCCTGGGTTTTTAGTTTGTTAATTACTGGTTTCACCTTTGTAATTGTTCTTTACAACGTGGTCCTCGATTTGACCGCAGTCTGTATATTGTACCTGTTGCCTAGCCAACTTATCTTTTCTGAAAGACCCCGGACACTAGGGTACGTGCATGTCTATCAATTGTGTTTTGTGGATTAACGAGATGTGTGGATTTTTTCATGTGTTTTTTTATCGTACATGTAGGGTAGCCATTTGAGAGAAGTTGTTTTTCCAGGTGGCTATGTTCAGAAAATAGTGACTCTTTGTCGAAGCAAATGTTTTCGGCTCTGATAACTCAAGTGCGGATTATACCAGTTTTAGGCTGGTATTAATTGTCAGTTTGCATGCAGGATGCGTGGCGCATTCAATGTGCATCCTTTCTGGCATGAAAACGGGATTCTTGAACACAATTAACGAGTCGTTTGCGTCTTAAATACGGTTGCGTGGACCCCCAAAGTTACGAGGCATGGACCTATACTATCATTTTCGCAAACATTAATTATTCTCAAACTGTTTGTAAATTGGCAATATGGCACAACATGCATTAGATTACTTCAGTAATTTAGATGATAGTGCACGAGCAGAATTTTGAGGTGGAATTTATGTAATCGGCGAACGATGTAATCAACGATCGTAGTTCTTCAGTGGCGCAAATTACACGAGACGAAAAATATTGTATGCTTTGGAACAAAAATGGCAATGTGTTATTAGAATGTAGAATATAGTATTCTTGTTAGAGATGTGACTTAAATAAAGAATGTGTTTCCGTTTTTCTCTAAAACGAAACACACTCCAGTATTATTAACTTTGTTCGTAGTAGGTAATTACGTCGCATATAGCCTCCATTTTGTTTTGTTCTTGTAGACGATACGGGGTTTCTCAACCTAGCATTCGTGTTCTTTTGTGTCTTCATCGTTGTGTCGTCTTGTTTGTTTTTTGTGACGCCGTCGTTGTTATTCTGTCTAGTGTTATTTGTCGTCATTGTGCTGCCTTAATTGTTGTGACCCGAGTTTTACAGATAATTTTGTTTCATATTTCGACTTCTATTTTTTATGTTTATTTTCCTTTATTTGCTGTTGACTAATTCCTTATAGGTACGGACAAGAAAATTTCGTTAATTCCATGACCTGCATGTTAGAATGAACTAGTCCCGAAGTAGATAGGTTATGGGGCTCCGAGGACAAGTGGCTGGTGGCTTCGGATTCTCGGATTCGCACCGCCATCTTGGATTACATCATCGCCGCCATATTGGATTACATCATCGCCGCCATATTGGATTACATCATCGCCGCCATCTTGTTTCCCGCCGCCATCTTGTTTCCGGTAGCCATCTTGGATTACGTCACTTTTAAAATTTTCCAAAAAATATCCCAAAATTAAAAAATTTCTAAAAATTATTTCGGATCCATCCGCCATCTTGGAATGCATTCCCCCACCCCCCTAATTTCCACAGTCATTTGTTTACATGTTCTGGAGGTCGTCATATCTAAGTATAATTTTCTCCCTCTCTCTCATTCCACTCGTAATTTTTCCTGCTCTCTCATTCATCAGTCCCCCCCCAGCTATAAGCCTCATCTCTCATTCCTCTTGCTCTCTCATTTTACTCATATGTTCCTCCTGCTCTCTCACTCATCAGCTCCTCAGCTATAACCCTCATCTCCTATTCCTCCTGCTCTCTCAATCCACTTATACTTTCCTCCTGCTCACTAATTCATCAGCTCACCAGCTACAAGCATCATCTCTCATTTCTCCTGCTCCCTCATTCCACTCATACTTCCCTCCTGCTCTCTCATTCATCAATTCCTCATTTACAACCATCATGTCCCATTCCTCCTCCCCTCCCTTACTCCCCACCCACTGACCTCATCCTGCTTTCCATTGTACATCACCTTGGTAAGGGGTGTCGTAATCGGCAGCCATCTTTGTTTCCTATTTACTCACTTGATTCGATTCCACCAGGCGACATGTGTGTCTAAGGACGACATGGAATGTACCATAGACAGGACTCTCGCCCCTATCATCACTATTATTTTTATGCTTACCTTTAGGCAGTATAATACTTCGTTGCTGTAACACCGACATCATGATATTCATTCTCAATTATTGCATATTTTAAAACCTTATATAGTAATGTAATAGTGTAGCATGTAAATACTGATTGAGTGTACAAGGACTGGTGCATCTGATGCTCTTCAAGAAAAAGTTATGACAGGCTTATGAAAAAATGTCCCTCAAGACACGCACTGTAAGTTTTAAAAATCTAATTTATTTAAAAACTAAAAACACTATATACACAACACAATAAAAACTATATACACAATATTTACACTATATACACAGTACACTATTCTTGAGACGACTAGGCAGGTCCTCGTCCCACCAATGTCTGGAGGAGAAGAGTTTACTCCTGGAAGTGAACGGTGGCTGTGTGGAGGATCTCCGCCATGACGTGCTGAGCCTGTAGCTGGTGCTGCAGCTCCAGGATTCCCTCATGCTGGCCCCGAACCTGGGCCCGCAGCGCACAGGACTCTAACCGCACTTCCTGCCTAGCATCCACACCTTCCGCCTCCTCTTCCTGCTCGCTATCAATGTACACTTCGTCCAGGTCCTTGGTTCACACGGTGGATGAGCCCATTGTTGAACACAGAGCGTACTCACTGCCTTCATCCTCAAGGGGTAGAACTTCGACCTTGGAGACACCCATCACGGTAGCCCGTTAGTGTTGTCCTCTTCATCGCTCCACAGCAATGGTAGAGATGGATGCACTGGTGTAGCCGATCTACGAAGTGACGACCTGCTTCGGTCGCACCCAAGAAGAATGAGTGGTGGTGCTGGGGTATATACCTCCTTATAAGTTGAATTATATCATCAAATGCTTCGACGTCTTCCTCTAACAAGGTACGAAACACTTCCTGCTCACTCGACAAGACAATATGAACTGATAGAGGTGTAAACACCCGCTAGCCTCCCTGCACACATCCTCTCTTCGCACGTCGGACAGGTCTCTACGCGCGGAGCATGACTCAACCAGGTCTGCGGCCGCACACGGGACAGTACAGTGCCTCGAGAGGGAGAGATGGCGAAACTGCTCGCCTTACTCCGACCAGCTCATCGCCTTGAGTTTCAACACGCTCAGAGTACATGTGCGCAGTCATCACAGACTGCCTCCCAGGCACCCCAGTAGCAGTTTTATACCATTACCAGTAAAATAATTTTGCTTTTAAGTAATAACACAGAAATTTTGTTTTAAACAATTATTTTTATTTATTCCTTCATACATAAAAATTCATATTATTTATACATAATGTCTGATTGACCAATCCAAATATCGTGGCTTGCATCGAACCCCAGCCATCGCACAAGAACATTATTTCCTTTCATTCCTCAATACCTTCTCGGCCAAATACATATTTGGATACTTGGAAACTTGAATTTCTTCGCCGTAGAAATTTCCTCGAATAGCCGTGCCTTCCACATCTTCTAGGTAGTAGGTCCTTGGTTCGTAGTGTCGAATCTTGGCCACTTTAAATATTTCAGTGCTCCAGTTTGGTGTGTAGCCTTTAGTAAATGTTCCCTTCACTCGCGATTTTCTTACATAGTCTCCAACCTTCACTTTATGCGTCTGCAGGTCTAGTTTCTTCCTATTTTTATAAACAGCGTGCAGTAAAGAGTTGTCCTTGACATCCACAGGCTTCATGTTTGTGGTCCGATGTACTTTATTGTTATAGTTCGAGACCAGACCAGATAAAATATCTATCCACCTGTAGTTTCCTTGAGCTGAGAATTTTTTCCATATTTCATTCTTCAAAGTACGATTAAAGCGTTCCGCAATACAAGTCTTAAGACCACTATGGGTTGAATAATGGTTTATTTTATATTTTGACATCAGTGCTAGGAAATTAAATTTGTATAATTCCTTGCCGACGTCAGTGTGAAGGTTCATGCATAGGCCTTTATCTTGCAAAACAACATTCATTGCATTAGTTACGTCCCTGCCGCCCTTAGTTTTTATGGTCACAGCCTGTGCATATTTACTGTTGCAGTCAATAACAGTCAGCATGTATTTGTAGCCTTTATTCTTGCGAGCATAAGGAATCATTTCAACCAAGTCTGCTTGATACAAGTCCTTCAAACCAAACACCTGTACTTTACATCAAGACCAGTTTCACCTTGCAGGCTTGTGAAGCTCGCTAGCAGTCTTTTGAGGCCACATTCTATGTATCTGTCTTCACGCAATTCTTCGATGATGCTAGATATTTCATATGTATGTGAATTTTTTTCTGGCCTGCTGAGAGGCAACTAGTATACGTCTGTCTACAATTTCGTTAACATCATTCCAGTAAACATATCCAGGGAGTCTCCCATGTTCCCTTTTCTTATGTAGATCGAGACCAGAACCTATGTTTGACCCACACAACTAAGTGCACTCTATGCAACCATCTCCTCACACAACTATGCATTCACCTCACGTTCTACAACCATCTCCTCACACAACTATGCATTCTATACGTGCTCCACAACCATCTCCTTACACAACTATGCACTCTCCACACAAGACTAGGCACTCTCCACATATGTCTAAGAACCCATTTACTTATGCTGTACATGTCTCCGCAAACTCTCTCCGCAAGCTCTGCATGCTCCGCGCAAGTCTCCGCATGCTCCTCACTCTCCTTACATCTCCTCACATATTCATAACCTCCACACATGACTACACAAATTCTGCATGCTCCAACCTTCTTGAGAGCCATCATATTTCATTTATCATTAGTTCTGTTGTGTGGAAACTATGTTTAATTAATTTTACTCAAATATGACTTACACATTTTAGTTATCCTACATTGAACTTAAAATAATACTCATCTCCAGTCCACTCACATCAGACTTTTACAATAGCTTATAATTTTCATACCTTGGGTAATAGGATTTACATTATTTTTTATTCTGAGACTGAATTATTCTTCGCTTCCACTTATTATATATTAACATAAAGTCACAGGACCCACATTGAACTAACCAGTTCCAGCCTACAATTACCTGAGGCAAACCATCAAGAATGACCTAATTTGACATAATGCGATCCGTCAACCAACCACATAACTTTCAGTATGGGGTAATTTATCATAGTTCCAATTTATCTACATTAAATTTCACAACAGCACTATATTTTAATTTGTTATAGTAAATTATATTTCATTTACAGACATACATTATCAAACCACAACTCAACTTTTCTGATCAGTTTCACCTTAACATGCCTTTACGTACCTCAGAAACCATAAGCGATCCTGACATCAACTAAAATTTAGGAACATTGAACCATATTACACAGCCATAATTCAAGTATACACGAACCTAACTCTAGCAGTCATATAGTTCAAACCTTTAATATCACGAAACATACCAACCACCCCATTTATTGTACTTTCATTACAGAAATATTACCAGACAGTTCAAGGAGGTAAGATACAATTCAATATCCACAAGAACAGGGTAGCAGCCACCTCATACAGCTATAGTCTACATAAAGGTACCAACAAAATTGTCATCTAACAACTGAGCTAACTACTCCCTACCACTGAAACAACTTTATAAACCATATTTTATTCTTCACATCAGTACTCCTAGTATAAACATACATACCACCCATTATACTTAACTTAAGAACACAACTACAGAGAGTAAAACCAAATAAAAAAGATACAATCAAATTACATACATATCATCTATCACTAAAACAAAACATACATACAGTAATGAAACCCCTAAGGAATTTCATATCTCCGACAAAAATTCCGCCATGAAGCACAAGCCATACATAAAAAAAAATATCATTTCAAAACCGAACACCATTGTAATAAAAATAAACTCATTAACCACAGAATTAACTACATACACAAAAATTCAAAATACAAGCCATGTAAAACCTGCAGAAGAACTTCTCCTTATGCACTGCAAGAACAGTACATAGCACCGCATGCACCGCACATAGCAACGCAGGTACGGCACAAGCATAGTTCCCTCCACACATAACAATGCATGCATTTACACAGGCACCACTATATGTACTGCAGACACAATCATCATCATCATCTTCCCATCCATATCATCCAACCACCAGAAACATAAACACTGAAGGCATTGGAAATGTCCCTCACCCTATACACAACACTCTACACCCCTGTAAACATACCACCATATGTACGCAGCTCCGCACATAGCTACACATCAGCCCCACAACTGCGTACACATCTGTCTCTCCAGTTTATACATGCTCACTCTTTAACACGTCATTTTACCCCCTCCTCAGAGGTTACACATGAGAAGCACATTTAGATGCGAATTATAAGTAGTGGTGGTGAAACCAACAATATTTAACAATCTAAAACTCTAGCCATGATGCTGTAATATAGCTCGCTGGACACGACTTCTCTCATGCTGACCCTTCAATAGAATGAAGGGTATGTACCTTTGCTGTGTCGAGGATCCTCCATAAATCCAATTGGGTACCAATCCCTCTCTTGATGGTGAAGTCATTCTGAGATTAGGCATGATAAACTAGCTATCTACTCTCATCATCGTCGTCGTCCTGTCTCTCACCTTATCCATCAGGGAAGGCAGAGCCTTCTCGTCATCGTCGTCCTCCTCTCTTCCACCACAGGCACTAAACGTGCCACTACGATCACATGATGCTCTATTGTTGGCCTTTTATGTGGGGAGTCCTGGAGAAGACAGCAGGTCACTTAGCTGACTCAATAAATCCCACCATCGTTTCCTCATACTCATTTTCACAGGTGCGCTGATGTAGACTAATCAGAAGTGGTGGTGGTAGTGATGAGGCTGACGTTTCTTGAGAAGTCCCTGCAATGACAGTATTGTACAGTTCGTCGAGCATTTCGTCGCCGCTGCTGTCCACACACATGTATTACACTCAACCTCCTACTGCAAACCGAAGCCCCAAGAGCCCAGGAGAGACTACTCCTTGCTAGTCTCCCAGTATGCATCCCCTACTCTCCAACCAGTGTGTTACAAGCCCACCCTCCTCCCTTCAAGTGGTCATAAATCTATGTCAGCACCTCAGAACTGACCACAGGTACCATCAAGTCATCCTAGTGATGCGCAGGCCTCCACATGCTAGCGAGCCACTACCTGGAGGGAAGGTGGTGAGCATGTGCTCAAGGGTCGCAGTGAAGTTCGAGAGTTACCCATCTTCGAGCTTAATGTCTCAGCTTATCAGACACCCGGGACAGTCCAGCACCCTGCAGACAACGATGATGAATACAGTTACATGCCATAACCTAACAAAATTATCACCTCAATATCTAACATGTTCAATGTTTATGTGCATAGTCATCACAGACCTACCATTCCTAATAAAGGTCCATTTCTTATTAATAATTGTAATGAAATTCAGTTAAAAAATAAATTTATTAATTCCTTTATAAATAAGAAAGAGTGCTTTACATTAATTAAATGTAATGATCGATTTGCAAATCCAACTGTAACGTCTTACATGGAACCCAAGCAAACACACTAATACTTTATTTCCTTTACTCTTCAAAACCTTCTTGACTAAATACGTGTTTGGATACTAGGTAACTTGAATTTCTTCACTGCAGAAACCTCCTTGAATATCTTTGCCTACTATGCCATCAATGTAGTAAGCCCTGGGTCCGTAGTGACGAAACTTCACCGCTTTAAATATTTCAGTCCTCAAGTTTGATGGGCTAGTCTATTGTTTCCTTTATTCACAGCGTTCAGACATAGTATCTAACTGTTACTTTAGGTTTGTGCAGGCCCAGTTTCTTCTCATTTTTATAAATTGTTTGTAGTAAAGTGCTGCTCTTGTCATCCACAGACTTAATGTTCGTGCCCCGATGTATTCTGTGGTTTTATTTTCACGCAAACTTGAGTAATATATCCTCCAACTTGTAGCTTCCCTGTGCTGAATATTTTTGACATACTTTTCAATCTACAAAGTCCAATTAAATTTTTCCTCGATACTTGTCTTCATGCCACTGTGTGTAGGGTAATGGTTCTTTTATGTTTCGGCATCAAGGCTTAAAATGACTGAATGTAGAATATTTTGCAGAGACCCACACACATAATCAACCGATTCCTAAAGGCACTGGATAATTTTATGCTCAACCTGAGCGGGTCCTATCTGGTTCCTACAGGCTCTGTTCCATTCCCTTCACAGTTTCCCCATGTAGCTCTTCTAGTACCACAGTAAATGTGTTGAGGCTACATACAAAAATATGTATGTATCAATGAACACATTATAAAAGGGCGTGGACAGTACGATTCTCCTTATCATACATGCCACAGCCAGCTCAACAGCCTATATACTGAAAATCGTAATAGACTACAAGACGGATAGGTAGTCACCCCAATGCACAATCCATACATTAATGGCTGAGACAGCTACCAGCCGCACAGGCACCTGCTAACAAGATGTACGAATCTGTCACAGAGACCGAACATATCACATCAACCATCATACTATTAACATTCATTTCAAAACATTCAGAAAATACTCTCAGTCTACACTACCATACAAGCTATGAAAATAATTCTTGCGGAAAGGCGGTTAATATCACCTACTTGAACCATTCCGAGAGCGAATCAGCCACACAGACAAGTACCAAAGTTCATAACCACTAGCACATATTCTGACATATATTGTAACCATTCTACCAATACAGTATCCCATCTAAGCATGTGTATACACAGCACTAACCATGGAGTCTAAAATTATGACAACAATAAAAAAAACTACTCACGACCCTCCATGTTATCCAAAACTAACATCCTCACTGTCTCAACTACAATACTGAAGTAACATATAAACAACAAAAATTAAACCAGATAAGTCTTGTAAGCAATGCCAAAAACACAACTACTTTCCACACGCATGCAAAGACCACAGGCTGTAGTAAACAGCTTGTCTCAGTACCTGCAGTTCCTCCCCAATGAGCGAGAAACCTTTCCTTTACATTTTAGCATTCACTTTCACATTATCTTTGCATGTGAAAATTAGTCACAGATATTACAATAGTGACTATTATATCCAACACACTACGATAGCTACCTCGACGAAACCCATGTCACTCATTTCAAGTACCTACTAGAAGCTTGCCAGCAATGCAGCTGTTGCTGTTAACACCATGTAGAAGAGTCTATAAACATAACACAACA
>PNEQ01098502.1:0-16272 GCA_003012365.1 Medauroidea extradentata
ATGATCGTTTGAACTGGTTTGCAGTCCTAGCAATTGAATCGGACATAACAAAGCGAGTCAACTACGATGATTTGATAGACTCGTTTGCTCATGGACAGTCACGAAGAAAGATCTTGTAAAATAATCCAGAGATGTATCGTGTTATTTTTCAGTGTGTTATATAAATGTTCATATTTGTTTAAGTATCCATGATAAAAAAAATTCTGAAATTTAATCAAGTCAGTTCATTTGGCAGTGTGTGATAAGGAACCTAACCTGAAATTTTGTTAAATTTTCATGAAACTAAACATTTTTGTGGCCAGAGAACTTACAGATAAAGAAATTGTAATAAACTTTTCAAACATTTAACTACATATTGTTATTTTAGTAAATATAATTTCAATGTTTGTTTTGTCAATTTAAATAGTGTTTATAACTGTGTATATACTGTACTGATAATGGCAATGCACCTTTAGCTTCACATTATTAGTGTGTTCTGCCTTATGGGGGAAGTTGTGTTAAAATATTTGTTTGTGCAAATTTCTTAGTTACGAAAAGAAGTATGTCAATTATTTAAATAGAAAGCTGAATAAGATATAAAAATTCGTAAGAATTATTTTAATATTATATTAATTTGTTTATATATTTTTAACATTGGTTCTGTGAAGTTGTAGTTGGAGATAAACTAACTAATTACTGCTTTCAGGCTCATAAAAATAAATACAGATGACGGTCAGCTCACTTGAGCTACAAATTATTTTAAACATTGCTCTGCTACTGCTTATAAAATTTAAAAAGTCTTAAAATAAGGGCACTATCCTCTAAAGTTTTTTATGCCTATTATATTATGAACTCGTGTTCATTCTAAATGTTATACCTACTGGCAGTGGCAGTTGGCAGGGGTTCGATGTAATGGTGGCTGGAATTTAGTGGTGTAAGTTTTTTTAATGTTAATAATAAAAAAAAGGGGCGGCAATTTTGGTGTAGCCCCCCACCAACATAACTATAAATCCGCCTCTGTTCAAACGTGCACACCTGCGGTTCTACTCCACGGTGATGCGAGTCTATCCGCAAATCACAGACGTGTGGTGTCGCAGTAACCTTATTCTGATTGGCACAGTCAAATGAGAGACGCCGTGTCACATAAACATGCTGCCAATAACCATGAAGCAGAACAGTACACGTGCACGTGACTCATTGGAACACAGTGTGGCAAATTTCTTTTCGCAAAAAAATAGTGACTCTAGCCATGAGGCAGTCATCGGGCGTATTACAAAAAAAAAATATCAATAAAAGTAATGCAATATTCGCCGGCCTTAAAGATTTTTTAATCTAACACATGCCAATTGGCTTAAAATACATTCAAAGCGCACTTAATTCGTTGACGTCACATAACCTATAACAAGAAACCCAAGATGACGTTGATACTCAAATAGTAAAATACATCCTTTTTTGGAAACAATATTTTAAGTTATTTATACATCTATTTGGCACTGTAGCTGTAAGTGAGCAAATATGTTTGCCCATATTTTTATCGTGATCGAACGAAACCTATCTAAGTGAGGTGCTGTATGTATTACCCAGTCACGTAATTAATTTTATGTTATATACTTTTTGTGTAACATCGGACAAAACGATTATTTACTGTAAATATCCTAATAACACTGTTCATGTGCATCATGAATCAACATTTATATAAATACATTAATATTTAGGAAAGTAGTTTGACAGAAACTAACGTTTACTTACGATATAGGTATATGGAAACAATTATAGCGTAAAGGATTAGTACATTCAACACACGTCAATCACGTCGAAATGTTGCGAAACGGCATTGTTTCTCTTAAAAATTTATGTCACAGTAAAAAGTTGCTACTGTTGATCAAACATTATTAAATATTGGAAAATTTTATAACAACAAATGTCTCTTGCAAGAACTGTACTACGCGCGTCTTTTTCGGGCAATCATTAAATGTTCGGTTTCACAGAGAAGTTTTGGCGGGTGTTCAGATGGTCACATATTTATGACGTTGTAACTTCCTTCAATAACCTTTAATAGCAATACGAATTTGGCGGTTCTAAAATTGTTCAAAAATAGCAATTACCTAAAAGGTGTCCAGAAATTGTGTAGCCTATAATTCTTTCATCTCGTCGATTTAAAGAAACAAATCTTAAACAGTAGCCTAATTCAAACTCCAATTACTAACATTATTGCTTAGTAAAATAATATAAAGTAATAATTGACTATATGGACTCTGAATGAACTTTCAATTGTCCGCAAGAATACTAAACACAAAGTCCTAATTTTGAACATAGATTTTCTTAAAAGCATGAATTACGCACTAATAAATGCCACAGTTAAAAGTTAATTGCAGTTTGTGGATCTGTTGGCCATATTCTAACCTGCAGTTCCATTGCTGTATTTTGCAATAATTATTCGCTAAAAATTTAAGCGCAAATTGTGTTACATAAACATTTTGTAAGCAATAATTGGACACAAAATTGTTATGCATTTTGTTTGCAAATTGTTTTTGTGGGTCTGTTAGGGGATTATATTGGTGCTGCTTGATAAAGGTCAGTGACCACACTCCGAAAGATCTTTAAATTGCCAATAAGCGTCCTAAATATATAGCACTAATTTTGAACATACGTTTTCTTGGAAGCACTAATTAAGCACTAAATAATGGCATAGTTTTAAAGTTGATTGCGGCTTGTGGGTCTGTTGGCCTGATTTTGTACAGGATGAAACATCTCGTATTTTGGTGAATATCTGTGGAAATATGAAAGCACTAATTGTTTTATTATAATTTTTTAGAAGCACTAATTAAGTACTAAATGTTTACATTATATTTTTTGCGATTTCGTTTGTGGGTCTGTTGATGTGTAGTTAGCATAACCACAATTTAATTTCCTATGTGACTGCACATTGTGTATGTATTTGAGAAGCACTAATTTTAAAACTGATGTTTTTAGGAAGCACTAATTGAGCACTAAATGGTGACATAGTTTTTCTAATTAGTGCTTTAGGTGGGTCTGCTAACTTCACGTAGCTGGGTAACAGGTCGTCGGTCACCAATTACGGTTCATCGGTGATCGGTCACGTGTTACTGTTACCGAGTAACATGTGACATGTCTCAGGTTCCCGGGTTACAGGTTAAGGGAGATGTGTCACTGTTTATAGGTGACAGGTCCACATTGTAAGGTAGCCAGTTGTGGGTGACAACTCATGGGGCATATATCCCCAGTCACAGGTAATGTGACACCTGTCACTATGCGTAGGTGATGGGTTCGCAGTCATTGGTCCCTTTCCGTGGGTGGGAGTTCGTGATGTTCGGTTCCGGATTATTGCAGATAGGTCATCGGTAGTGGGTGATTGTGTGATGTGGTGGTGGTGATGCACGTATTGTGAATTGGCCATATGTGCTCATTCGAGGTTATCCTCGAAGATGTTTATTGTGATGGTGATGTTTGAGAGTACTGTAATTCGAGGTTTACCTCGAATTTGTTGCAAGTAGATCTTTACAGTTTTCCAGTGTTAGTGGTCTCTACAGTTGGGGCGCAATGTGCACTTCGTTAGCACTCCGCGCGGCTAATTACCTGACGGGCTCAGTCGCCTCCTTTGCCGCCAGAAGGCTGCTTCAGGCTTGGGTGAAAATGTACATAGACCCCAGGAGGAGCCCGGCCGGCCGCCGACCCTTCCTCGCCCGGCCAAGTTCCTGGCGGGCGCAGGCTCCTCCGTCGCTGCCAGGAGGCTGCTCTAGCCCCGGGTGAAATTTTACGTAGATCCCAGGTGGAGGCCCGGCTTGGTTCGGTCCCATTTCTCCCCCCGAATGTTTTGCTCTAGCCCTGGGTGAAATTTAAATAGACCCCAAGTGGAGGCCCGGCTCGGTCCGGTTCCATGTCTCCCCCCGAATGTTTTGGCGGCCAGTGAAAACCTCATCTGCCGCCAGAGTGCTCATGAATAGGACATGTGTGACCTTCCTGGGCGACTGTTATGATGGCCGGCGGAGGCGTAGTATGTCGCTGGATCGCCTCGCCCAGGATGGGTGATCAGGACCCCGCCTCTCTCTGCGACTGTTCTGGCGGCGTGAGGAGGCGCCGATCGTCGTCAGGTGGCGCTCCCGAGAGTGTAAACCCCTTGTGGGGCCCAACTCGGGTTACATAGGGGCCAGTGGTGTGGCCCAGGGCGGGGTCGGTGGATGACCCAGTTTCCCCAGGCGAGCTTTACTGGCGGCCGGCGGAGGCGCAGGAAGCCGCCGGATGGACAAGTGATGATATTCGAGGTTGTCGGCTTGGGAGAAGCTGGGGTATAAGTTAACTTCGGTCATGTTATCATGGAATGTCATGTTTGTGGGCAACGAAGTACATTATTGCCGAGAAAGGTAGAGTTGTGTGAATATATATCAACCCCTGATAGTGTCGATTTTGGGTATATTGGGAGAGGTGTGGCTTAAGGCCGGAGTCACTAGAGGGGTCTCTCCTGGCAGTTCTTGAAGCTGTCTCCCCCTCCTGGCATGCAGCTGGCATAGGCGACTTTCGTGGGAGTTGTCAGTGATGGCATGTCGATACTGTTTAAACAGGCAGTTGAGGGAGTGACGAGGCGAATGCAATAGCAATAGGCCACCATCCGTGGGATGTTTTCTTGGTGCCAAGATATTGGTGGACATTGCTTTTGGCA
The DNA here is from genome assembly GCA_003012365.1 of Medauroidea extradentata. NCBI lineage: Eukaryota > Metazoa > Arthropoda > Insecta > Phasmatodea > Phasmatidae > Medauroidea > Medauroidea extradentata. Next base: position 4,658 of record PNEQ01098502.1, read on the forward strand.
TAATTGCATTCAGTGGTGGTGGTGTGGTATGGAGTTGTCAGTGGTAGACGTTAAGGGATGACGAGGCGAATGTAATTAGCAATAGCCCAGACACCAGAAAAAACTTGCTACAAGCTTGTAGCAAGCTTGCCAATGCAACCCAGTAACCTTGCAGCAAGCATGAAATGCAAGCCAATAAACTTGTTAAAAGCATTCTGCAAGTTGCCCAGTTTACACATTTCTAACTTGCTGCAAGCTTGATTTGTAAGCTTGCTGCAAGCTTGACTTGCAAGACTGCTGCAAGCTTAATTTGCCAGCCTGAAGAATAAATCAAAATTTTATTTTCGGCAATATTTTCACTATAATTTTAAATTTACATCTTAAATATTGCTTGTTCATCGACTTGTGATGTTAATTACTAAACATTAAATTTCGGCTCCTGTGCCAAGAATGGAACTACTGACTCCTTGCTTTCAAAGCAGGTATGCTAACCACTGGACTATTGCGAATACTTAAAAGTGGTGTAGTAGTGAGAGTCGGTTGTAAGATAACGAACTTTGTTATGGAAATGTTGATGTTTGTAAATTTACTAACAACGGTAAGGATATCAGTTTACTTGTAGTTGTACATAATATCGTAATAGTTGTTTTAGGTAGCATATGAAACAGTGTTACTTTTTAAAGAACTTGTTCATTTACAAAGTTCAGTTTAAAACTCAAGTTCGATCATTATTGATGGCACAGAAAATATTTCATGAATTAAGATTGCTAAGAAAAATTTCAAACCAATATCAGCTTAGTATAGGGGACAGGATGCTTGCAGCTTATCACATGAACAGTCTTGTTTTGTAAGTGTAATTAAAGTCAAATACACCTTTGTCGTAAGCTTGGTTCAGGTTTGTAACAAGAGTTCTGAGCAAGCTTGCTATGGCAAGTTAAATTAAAGTGAAATATAAACTTGCTGCAAGCTTGATTCTGGCTTGCAGCAAGTCTCGTGAGTAAGCTTGCTATGGCACGCCAAAATCAAGGGAAATGTAAGCTGGCAAGCAGGCTTGTAGCAAGTCTGCTGCAAGTTGCCTAGTTGACACTTTTTTATAGTTTTGCAAGCTTACATACTAAATATCATTTAAGGTTAACTTATAAGCAATCAAGCTTAACACGAGCTTGCAAGAAGTATAACTGTAAGCATTTTTCTTAAATACACTTGCAGAAAGCTTGTCAAACTAAATAATACCTATACCAGCATAAAAGCTTATGTCAAATTCAAGGATTGCAGTAAGCCTACCGAAGCAAGTTTATAACTGCAAGTCAAATGCAAGGATTTCAGTAAGTTAACATGTGTGGGAGGCCACCATCCGTGGGATGTTTTCTTGGTGGCAAGATATTGGTGGACATTGCTTTTGACGTAATTGCATTCGGTGGTGATGCATTTGGTAGTGATGTATGTGGTGTGGTGGGAAGGTCGTAGCTAGGGCGACCTCAGGAATTATGGAAGGCAGCCGCTATCGTTGTGCTCTGTGTTGTTGCTTAACTCAGACATCCTAAGAAAGTTTGGCGCAAATAGGTCTTAAAAAGTTTTCCAATCTTATTGGCCTCTGCAGATGGGGTACAATGTGCACCTCGTTAGCACTCTGTTCAGAAGAATGGAACATTTTTGTACGTGGTGTCATTCGAGGTTGTCCTCTGTATGTAATAATGTAGGAAAGATTATTCAGAGTTCCTCATTCGAGGTTGTCGTGTAGAAAATATGTTTAAGTGTCTTAAACGATGTGTGAAGAACTGTGTTTTGGATAGTTTTTAAATGTGTGTTGTGAGGTGATTTGTGGGTAATCATTGCAATACATTGCATTCGAGGTTGTCCGATAAAAAAAAGCTGGGGTAACAGTTGTGTTGGAGATGTTTTGTACGAAATAAAACTGTGTGTGGTAGTGTGTGGGGGATGGCCCAGTAAAGTAGTTGTAGTGATGGTTTTAGAAAACCCCTTGATGGGGTAGATTTTGGGTATATTAGGTAAGGTATGTGATGTGCAACATTGTGGTAGCATGTTTTGTGAATATGTAATGTGGAATGCAAATTATATCCAGCGACTCTCCTGCCATGCACATACATAGTGTGGCGCTGTAGTTTTGAAACATGCGGTGCGTCTGAAAGTTTGTTGAGCTGGCCAGTGGTTGGGTCTGTGAGAATACCACCACAGTAACACTGCCTGTCTTAAGAGGCGACTAAAAGTGAAGAGTAGGTTAGAGTCCCATATGTATTGTCGTTGGAGGCAATAGTATATAATGAGTGTTTTATGTTGCATGTTGTGCTGTGGACTGTGAAGGGTGTGAAGGATGCCTATTTTTGTGTGTTTCAGGTTTCCTGTGAGGGTTTGTGAAGGGCAGGTGTAGACACACCAACATCCGCACTTGGTTTGTCGGTGTTGGAAGATGCCGAAGAAAAGAATACATGGCAGCCAGTCTTCGCAGTACCTGAAACAAAAGGTGACGAGGGAGAAGGTGAGACGATTGAGAAAACGTCAAGGACTGTCATCCCCTCCGTAAGATGAAAGCAGCTCTTCTGGCTTTGAAGAATCGAGCACGTGCAGAGGTGCTTTACCGATAATTGCAAATGACCCTATTCCCCTAGAGCGTAAGGCCGAGAAGAGACTTGTGAGGTTTGTGGAGGATGGAGAAATAGCTGGACCATCCAATGATCCCATGCCGATGTGCATGAGGAAAGAGGCGAGTAATGTTACCGCCGATGTTCATATACCTGTACCGTCAATGAACAAACAGAAGATCTGAGGGATCAATCTGCTTTACTCGATTAGGAAACAGTGCAAGAACTGTTGGGTCCATTTTACGATGACCTGCAAGTACCAGTGTTGGTGCTGGGAGGGACACCTGAAGGTGTGCGGAATAGACCTCGCACATATAAGGCACGTTCATATCGTGCAGCCAAAAAGGGATGTGACACTGAGGTGTATGTTCACGAACTCGGTCGTATGTTCATGTTGCCTAGTAACTATTTCAACATGTCAGCCACCAGCCAAATATTTCAAAAGTTCTGCTATAATATGCTGGTTTATAACCAAGTAACTTCGGCTGCCACATTTCATGTCAGAACCTACATTATGATGTCACAAGTATGCCTCTAAACCTGCATTTACCTCTGGTATCAGGTAGTAAAAATTCATATGTAAAAGTAACATTTCAGGCGTTCAGAATATTGCAAAAATTATGTTTAGTTAATTTATTATTTGAAGATCTAGTTCAAGCAGTGCATGAAGGGAACCAGGTCGATAAGGGCTTCATAAACTTTTAGACGGCATCTCAGAAGGTTTCCCATGAATCTTGATCTAGTTAGCTGGACTACTAGGTAAGTGGGTAATGGACTGGGTTGTAGACTTCCGTATGACTTGGAACCAGGATGTGGAGGAGTCCTAATTGTCCTAACTGGAAGGAGAGGTTACATCAGGGGTCTCAAGAAAGTGTGTTGGTTCAATTGTTTTTTTACAGTCATGGTAAATGAAATGGGTTTGGGTATTGTAGACAAAATAATATTGTGTGCTGTATGTACATGGAGGTGGTTTGTAGGAACAACTTCCAGGGGGACATTGACAAGATACGGGCAATATTTTGAACAAGATGAAACTGATTGTAAGGCTAATATAGTGAGGTTTACAAGGAGGAGTGTGATCAGCAGGGATATGTACAGATGAGATGGTCAAGAGACGGCAGAGGCAGTAGAATATAAGTACGGTAACTAGGAGTGATGCTGCAGGATGACTTAAGTTGGAAAAAACGGGTGAAGGGTATGTTTATGAAAGGGAAGAGGGCACTGGGTATAGTGGAAGCGTGCTGGTGACGTCAGCTGTGGGGTGAAAGAAATGGCGTGTTACATAATGGTATGGCCAACGTCAGAATTTGCAGCGGCAGAATGCGACCCATATGTGATGGAGGTGCGAGAGTAAGAGAAGGTGTAAAGAAGGGTGGGTGAAATGTGGATATTCCAATGTACTTCACCGGACAACTCAGTCAATATAATTTACACATTTTTTATATTGCAAAGTAAATAAACAGTGGATGGTTTTATTTTACTATTCAATAGCAATGCACTTGTAAGATTTATCAAATAATAAAATGAAACCAATCTGCTCGTTTTTATATCTAGATTCCAGTTTAAAATTATACCTTTCTACATGTACTCCACCTGAGAATATACACATCGGCTTGTCGAATTATAGGATACTACACAAAACCGCATTCGCTTTGATACTAAGTACTATTTCATCACTGAAAGGCTTCACAGTGTAATTTGACCACAGCAACCTACATTACATCACCACTATCCATTCTGTTCCAATTATTCCCAGGAACATTAGTCCAAAATTAGACATTACAGATAATTTGTTTACATTTATAATCGGAAAGTAACAAATATTTGCATACTACACATTACAATAACAGTTAAAAGAACTTTACACTTAATTCCAATATATGTTTCCTAAATTTGCATAGCATTATTTCAATTATAAAGAAAAGTATTTCCTCCATGCTCAATCACTGTCTCCTAAATCAACAACAGCTCCCAACCTATCTAAACCACCGTTGGAGATAATCATATTATATCTTTAATTCTTAGAATTATCACATTCACGAACATAGTATTACACAATCATAATAACTAATATTCTATGCTTTTTCCATATAAAGATACAGTTAAAACATATTTTCAACTTAAAATAATGACTTTTCATATTTCGTATACACAATGTCACACTTACACACATACTACATTTGTTCATCAGTTGTGCCAACTAAACATACGTAGGCAATTTCCCCTCCTTACATATATATTACCATACTCAACCTACTGCATTATACTGTAATTTACCAACACCATTATATTACCATATAAATATAGATTTTTTTAAATTTAATTTAGGCCTACCTTAACATACATTACTTCTTTCAATTCTACTTAACTGTCCTGCTACTCTACCAAACATTTTTGTAACATGTATGGCATCGTATTTTTAAACATACATTTTGTTTGGCATCAAATGGTAATACAAACCTATCATTTTACAAGCACTGAACTTCGGTTTTAGTAAAAGTAAATAAGTTGATAATTTGTAAATACAAACACGTATCAATAACCCGCAAATAAACTGGGTCATAGTGACCCAACAATTTTCAAATGTAAATTAAAAGATCCTGCACATCATAAAGTTTGAGTTGACATGTGCAAAACCTTTTAATATTAATTTCTTACAGTTACTATTATATGACTAGTTTTTATTATGTTTAAATAGATCCTGTGTTGATGTGGCAGATGTACCCAATGCTCCAGCAGTTGACACGTCTTCAATTCCCTTGGAAAGATCTACAGGTGCATTGCATTCAAATTTCTTGGTTTTGGGTTAGTTATTTACAGATAGGTGCGGGTTTTTCTCTAGGAGTTTAAAAATTGATATTTCGTATTGACTGTTGTTATGGTATTCTTATATATTTTATAACCAACTTGCATAGTAAACTATAATGGCTGCCCTCGGTACTGAACAACATTCTTTTCTCAGCTTTCCTGGGAGCTTTTTCATTACAGTAAGAATTTGATTGTCCTTGAATGTGTCCAAAACCAATTAAATATTCGAGAAAGAAAATGTAATATCTAAGTTGATTTTCATCTTAACACCCCTTGACTATACAATGTTAAGGATTTCCTTAAACTTCTCCAAGATGGCAATAGTACATACATAAACTTCATCTTGATATAATATTTTGCTGTACCTGATTTAAAATAAAATATATATTTATATATTCAATAAATATTATAATATTCTGAAAACAAAATATGATACAGTATTGAAGTATTCATTAAAATTTAAGGGTTTTAAAATATACAACTAAAGAAATGCCTTGGGCTTTAGAATCAAGAATATTTATTACAAGATTCTCACTAGCTCTACACAACCGTGTTTCTCAGTAAATAGATAGGTCATAGACGTAGGTTGCCAGCACGAGTTTTTTAAGACTGTGTTATTTCTTACTGATGGAGAGCAAATAAATTTCTTGAAATAATTGTAGCATTGTGATGTTAATTAATATTTATAAACTATACTACTTGTGATTTATATTTCTGTATTTGCTTGAGCTAATTGTTTAACAAATACTAACCTAATATAATTTTGTAATTACACATTTCCCCTGTTCGCCTGTAATTAAATGTTCCACTGGTGAAAATTAATTAAATAATACATTGTCATGTGTTTAGAAATTTAGATTGCAGCTAGGCCTAAAACCTTGTTACAAATTAATCTTCCAGTATATATTTCTAAATAAGCAGTCACTTGCATCCTGAACTGTACTTTTACCAGATCTAAGCAATTATTTACTGGGCTACCTTAGTGCTGGAAATGTTGCTGTCCTCAATAAGATATACTTTAAAAGTTCAACAGTGTTGTTGTGCATGTTAGTATTTGTATGCCAAGATTTAATGTTTAATGTAGTATGTAAAAGAACTGTCTGCTCTACATCACTGTCATATTCTCTCTCCTCTGAAGATGCAATTATCGCATGCAAGCATCTGTTTAAAAAGAGGTAGCTCCATAGAATAGCTTAGGTTATCGATAAGTTGAAACTACAGTATGTATACAAGAATGCTAATGTGATGCACTGCCAGTCACAGTTGACCTGTGAGACAGTGACCTAAACTTTCAAGGCAACTATGTGGCATGAGGGGTAAAGCGACTGGGATAGGAGGGAGCAGTTTGGCCGTTGCTGGCAGTACGGTGTACAAACTAGAGTTATTATTTACAATTCTGGTGTGTTTTTAAACTTATGTATCACAGTATTTCATAGCAGCTAATACAAAATAAAGTGCAGCTCACAGTTGATGTTTTCTTCCATATTTCTTACAATTATAACTTGTCTACCAAATGAAAATATTTCCCTTCAGTTATTCCGAGTATTTATATACAGTATCTACAAAGCACAATGTTGTGGGCTATCTGACCAGTCAGTTAACATTGTTTCACTTAGCGTGCAAAATCACATTCGGTTTGCAAAAACAGCTCATTGCAAACACTTAGTTCAATTAAGTATTTATACTGTAATTTCACTTTACATAATATAATGTGCATCATGCGTAGGCCTACACATTCATGTCTTTTTACATTAAGACCATCAAAAGGCATTTTGTTTCTATTTTCCTTTCCCAATTCTTTGAAGAATACTTGACAGAATTTTTATTAATATCTCCATATAGTAACTGTAATATGCTGTTACTACTCATTTATTATACTATTCTATGTTTTGGTTCCAGGTTCTGCTAGTGTAGAGACATCTCAAGTGTGTTGTAGCACAGGCGTAAAGAAACGAGCATCATCAGTGGAAACATTTCCAAGAAAACAAACCTGTGTTATACCACTGCTGCAGTCTATGAACGTGAAGATAGTAAAAGAATTGACCCCAAAGGCCAAGATACTAGACAATTCACCAGACAGAATAAAGTTCTAGCTTAAGCACTGTACAAGAACACTGGGAAAGTGTAAAGATTACTCCGGAAATATTTCAGTTTGCCTTCAAGAAAGAAGCTTCTGAAGAAGAAGGTACCATTTAGGCCAGGAATAAATGCAGTAGTTTTTAACCGTCTGAAGAGCAGTGTCGCCAAGTAAATGCCTACTGAAAAAAATGTGTATCCTTAACTTTGACGAAATTACAGTATCACATCAAATTCATTGGAATGAAACTCAAGATACCGTAGCGGAATTTGAAGATCATGGTTGTGAAAGGAAACCAAAATTTGCAAATCATGCATTGGTTTTTATGCTTCGTGGTATCACCAAGCGATGGAAACCGCCGATTTGTTACATTTTTTCAGAAGGTCCAGTCAATTCAGATGAATTGGCTAGGATTTTGAAAGATGTAATCTGTAAAAGTGAAGGATGCCGGCCTCGACATTGTAGCGATCAAAGCAAAACCAATGTTGCAGCCATCAACACATTGAAAAGAGAAACAAGACAGTATTTTCTTCGAAGTGGAGAAGAGTGTCGTCAGGAGTCACAATTGATGGAATTGAGATCATACGTTTGTTTGATCCTCCTCGCCTATTGAAAGGCATAAGGAATAACCTGTTAAAGTATGACCTACATTTTGTTAAGGAAGGGAGGATAAAAGTGGCAAAGTAGTGGCACATTGGACAGTTGTATAAAGCTGACGTGAGGTGTCGTATTAGACTTCGGGCGTGACCTAAGCTTGCAGAACAACATGTGAAGGACAAAATTACGAAGATGCAGGTTAGCTGTTGTGCTCAAGTGTTTAGTCATATGTCTCAACTGCCATGCAGTACCAAGTTGAAAGACTTAAGTACTTTGTGTTTCTTCTAGGATCATTTTTACCTTTTACAGGATTTGAGTTGTTTTACATGAATTATAAATATTGTTGTGCATCAACTAAAACACAAATATCTTACCGTTACTTGTGTCACTATATCTCCTGAGTGGTTGAGTAGCAAGTGGCTAGAGTGCTTGCTAGTCTCCCAAAAAGCTCATGTGTATTTGATTCACAGCAGGGTCCCTCCATTTCTGCATGTGGAAATTGGGGTCAGGATAATTACTTTGATCCATGGGTTTTCACAGGGGTATATTAATACCCATGGTGTTCATTCCAGGAACGGTCTCATCTCTACCATGTCATCCCTCATTTACTCTGAAGACCTTACATATTAAAAGCCATCTGAACCTCTTGGCTCAACACTCCTGACAGTTTTTTTTTTTTTTTTTTAGTTACTGCTCATGACTTAAATCATAACTACAGATAATTAGTCTTTTAAAAAAATGTGACAAATTGTTTTTCCTACCTTCGAAGAAGTTATTTTGCAACATAAAAAAGTAAATGTACACAAACTACATAAAATTTAAAATTATTTAGGGTGGTTAAAAATGTGTTATGCTGTAAATTTACTCATTAAACAGTGATTAAATTTGGTTGGTTTCCATGTCTAAAGTCATGTGTCTATGCTTGTCCACAGTTGCTGCAGGAAAGCCAATATTGATGAAAATGCTAGACACTGCTGATTTACTTGTGTTTTTCGATGAACTCTTTGACAATTTGAATGGTGTTGCCATTCATGACAAACATGGAAAACCATTTCGAGTTGCCATGATGAAGTATTCACCCCATCTCAAATTGTGGAATAAATCACTGAACAACTTCATTCTTACTTTGGCAAGGTATGATAGTCCTATAGAACAGATTGAGTGAAACTGGCAAACTGAAACACATGCTAACTAGAAGCTTCAATCAGGATCCTCTGGAAAATTTTTTGTCCATATTAGATCTCATTGTGTAATAAATGTTCACCCTTCATGCTAGTCTTTTGTGTCTTCCTTCAAAACATTGTGACTCAACAATTTCATGTTCTCTCTTTCAGTTCTCTTGAATTATCAGTAAGATGAAAGTGTACATGCTCTGGACAACCTGTCGCGATTCCTCTGTCAAGAAACCAGCATGCCACAGGACTATGAGAGTATTCCACTTCAACAAGAAACACAGCAGGACAAAGTAGATCCAGGTAGTATTCCTGTTGTGTCAAACACAGCTGGTTTTGTTGTTAAACAGTTGGAAAAGAAAATACTTTGCAAAGAATGTTGTGAAAACATTACAGCAAAAAGGACTGAATTATAACACAGTCTTATTTTCAAAGGGAGTAAGCTAACGATAGGCAATCGTTACAGTATCCATCGTTGAATATTACATCAGCCCTACACACAGCAATACAGATCATTTTTACAATTTTTCCAAAGGTATGGCATTACCGAGGAATATGCATGTTCATACAAAATGTTCTGCATACTAAGTTGGCAGATTTTCTGAAAGTTTGTCCCAAGCATGACGAAACACTGCTAAATACATTTGCAACTGTAACTATAAGGATTATAATTCATCGTTTGGTATCACACAGTCAACAGAATCCTGTGTGGCATGGACAAACTTAGAACCATGAGTGATGCATACAAAGATATGCTTTTCAAAGGTATGAAAAATTTAAGAAACATCAGACGAAGTAGCTGTTGATTTACCATGGCTTGGCTTCATCGCCTGGTCAACCTAGAATGGACTTCATCGCCTGTTCTTCCTGGGGTAGGCTTCATCGCCTGGTCACCCTAGACTGCGCTTCATCGCCTGGACACCCTCGACTGGGCTTCATCACCTGGTATTCCGGCAGGTCGAGCATGGTTCTTTTATTCGAAACCGTTGTAACTCCGACGTGTGGCTAGAACGACGTTAGCGTCATTGCTTAGCGAAAATGCGAGCATGGATCGTCATGTCATAATGCTTCTGTCAGAAATATTGCATCATGAACGACGGTTCCAAAGATGAATATATACAGAGGTTGGTACGAAATTTGCAGTAGTGAAGTGTTATTTTTGTGTGTTGGAGAATCTGCTTTCAAATTTCAGCCAATAGAAAACCTCTGTAAACAAAAATATTGAACAGCTGTAACGAGAATGACTTAACCTATATTTTTATTTACAAGTCACATACTTAGCCAGTATTTTTATTCACAAGTGACACTTTAATTTAATAAACGTGTGAACATAACTTGAAGAAACTGTGGTCAAGTGGCGATATTCTGTTGCAGTCGTGTGGGTTTTGCTGTTAATATTAATTTCATGAGTCAGTGTAAATGTCACTACAGTAGTAACCGTCGAAGAAACAGAAATATGAGCACTTGACCATAGTTTTTTATATCTTCATTTTGCAATGTAAAATAAAACTTGGTAAATAAAGCTTAACACGTAATTTCAACGTTTCAGAATGTATCTTATAATTTTAAAGTCTACATATGAATTACAAAATTATCTTCTGTTTCAGCATTTATAATAAACAACAGAAGACGATAATTACTATTCTCCAGCCAATAAAAAAATTACCTTACATTTGAGTAAAATATATAAATTGTGGTCTCATTTATCCTGTACACGATAAAAAATAATTGGTTTCCCTATCTAGGAACAAAGACAACGCATGAACATAAAAACGTACCACTAAAAATAACAAAAAAACTTTAATAGTCTTCGTCGATATCTGTAAGGTACCAAAGTTTTAGGTAATTTGCCAATACAAACAGTATCAATGTTTTGAAAGTTAACTACGTCGCATATAAACACTGGTTTCACAGGATATTTTTAAGAGAACGAATTTGTCTTACGCGTTTTGTACTACATATTCAAGCCATGGATATTAAAACACCGCACTTTCTTTCTACCGCACAGCACTTTCATTCGGTTTGGTTATATTAACAAGTAAAAATTACAGACAAAACACATGCGTACACTAGTGCTGTGCCAATAATTACCTAAATATGCATCAGTTAAAACATTTTATTTTTGTCTTCAAAAATATTCAACTCGGTATTAGCGATCAGTATAGGCAAGATGTAGGTTATGGCTGCATGTTCAAGTTATAGGTTATGGTATGTTTACAGTAATTTAACTGTAAATTAATCTTTGCACGTATTGTTTATACTGTGTACAATCTTTATATTAGTTAAAAATATATTTTGTCACTTGAAACTGTGAAAATGGCATTGTTTCTATCGATAATTATATTATATACGCACGTTGTCGGCATCTGGACACGCTAAAAT
>PNEQ01098502.1:16372-21372 GCA_003012365.1 Medauroidea extradentata
CTAGACTGGGCTTCATCGCCTGGTCACCCTAGACTGGGCTTCATCGCCTGGTCACCCTAGACTGGGCTTCATCGCCTGGTCACCCTAGACTGGGCTTCATCGCCTGGTCACCCTAGACTGGGCTTCATCGCCTGGTCACCCTAGACTGGGCTTCATCGCCTGGTCACACTAGACTGAGCTTCAAGGCCTTGTCACCCAAGGCTGGGCTTCATCGCCTGGTTAGCGTATATTTTTTTTACCGAAAAGTTAAAAATTTGCGACTTTGTACACAGACATTTTGCATCGCTTACGCCTTTTTTTACTCCAAAATTTGTTAGGTTTATTTGAAATTTTCTGGGGTCTATATATACCAGTATAATATATATTATATTAACTTTTTCCCCAAAATTTGTTAGTAGGTTTGGTAGATAGTAGATGAGACCAGAGAGATGTGTGATAAGTATACAGAGAATTGTGTTAAAAGTATGAAAACATGCAAGTGACTTCACCTACCTTAATATTCAATTCTAGGCTAATCCTAAAGTGACAACCCCTTGTCCCTATAATAAGAGAGGCTGGCTCTACTCGATTATATCTCATTTCATATGCCATAGCACACACCTCAACAGTGCCTAGAAACTGCCGACAGTTATCCCATTGAAGTCATGTATAATATAATGGAACTTGATTACCTCCATATTTTAACTGGCACTATAATATCATAGATGCGTGAGTTGAGGTATTTTGTCTTCGAATCACGTCGATTTTTACCAATTCACATGTCGAGTCGAGTTCAAGACAAAAAAATTTTCTAATAGGTCAAGTTTGAGTCAATTTCATAATTTAAGTTTGTTCTGTATGAACCGTGATTTGACCTGAGTTTATCATTGTCAACAAAATCCTGTCACATGACTAGGCCTATTTTGTTAGCGAATTAGCAAAAAATACCACTTGGAATACAGTCTTGGCTCAAATGCAGTTTTATCTCCTGGCACCTGGCAGTACTATCGGTCATAAAAAAATTTACCACACAGTAGTTTTCTCAATTCCCTTTGACTTGATGTATTCGTTTGCAGAAAATTACATCTGCGAGTCATGCTGTATAAATTCTACATTATTTTATTTTGTTAATTTAAAATTTTAAAATATTCACAAGGCAGCGAGTGATGCAACAGTTTATTCTTACCACTTTAGTAAATTCATCGTCGCCAATGATGCTTGGGTTTTCGTTTCGCAATGTCACAGACACGTTAATGCTAGTTGAGCGAAACCACTGAGAGACGAAATGGCTGGACGTAACCAACTACTAGCGCTAGCAATGCGGACTTTACAGGTACTTATTATCGATTATTGAGACAACGATTTTGTTCAGCTTCGAGAATCGTTCGTACTTGAACATAACGTAAATATCTGTGATACAGAAACGAACCTAAATAAAACATTTCATTGCAACATTTATGCTATGAAAATTTTTTTACCACATTTAGTTACGGAAAAACCTTATGTAACAATTATGAAATGGCAATGGTTTTGTGAAGGACGGTAATTAAATACTGTAATGTCACAATGATGGTACCTACTTGACTCTAATGTGTTTACAGCACACACAATTCAACTCGGCTTGAAAACCGAGACTCGTCCCATCTCTACGTTGTAACATGCCATGCAATGTAACAGAAATCTAGTTTTTGTTTTTCAAAATTATAAGTGTAAATATGGTACAACGTATTTTACAAAAGTATTAATTGCATTACAAATGTACAGTTGCAAGTACTAACAGGTGAGCATTTTTGGATATTTTGTAATCGCAGTAACGATGCTTCATTGCACAGTAGGATTCAGGTGATGTATAGCAGTGTAATATAAGTTAGTGCTTGTAAATTAATTAGCCTGGTGACCAGTAGCTAAAGTAAGGTGGGTGGGACAGTTGAAAATGGAGTTTAACTTATATTGTGGAGCATTGCCATGTTTACGACTGGTATGACAGAATTTCCATACAATCTACACTGCTGAACATAAATAGATGTGATTTGTTTTGGCGATTAGATTTTTTAATAATGCAAGCTCATATGTATAGAATGTAAAGAATTACCTTAAATAATGCATAGTTTTTTACTAAAAAATTAAAAACTGTTTAAGAAAATGAGGGCTAGAATCAGCAAAATTTAAAATTATGAAAATAGTACAATTTTATTTTTAGTGACATAATATACTGGGTAGCTGTAGGTCTAGTAATAAAACTAAAAAAAAAAAAAAAAAAAAAAAAAATTGAAATTGAAATTTTGTATTGAAAAATGTGTCATGTAGAAGAATTAGACATGTAAAAATTAATTTAAAATTAAGATTTCAATATTTTTATTTTATTATGTAGTTCCCTAGATGTTATGCTTTCTATCCCTTTTTTTCTGAAAATGATTTTTATTTTGTACTTTATTTAAGCGTTAATTTGGTTAATTATATACATAAACGAGTACTTAAGTTTTTATTTGTCAAATAACATGCCTTTTACCTTCCCATGCCCTTAATGTCTATAGATTGATAATATTTTGTTCTAGTGGTACGCTAATTTGCAGCAAACACTTGCCAACAGTCGCATTCAATATTCTCAATAGTGCAAATTTGAAATGCTGATAATTACTATTAGCCCACCACTACATAAAAACATTATTTAGTTTATTTTCGGTTTCTAAATCTCAAATATCCCATCCATTTTAGTTCAACTACTGGCTGCCTGGCTAACAATTATCAACTACAGACCTGCAGTGTGCTTAGCCTACTGCTTGAAGAATCTAATCTCGTCAGCAAAATGTAAAAAAAAAAAAATAATAATAATTCTCAAAACCATTTTTTACAGTTTCTATTTGCAAGTGCCAGTTTGTGAGCATATGCACATCCATATTTGTTAAATTATGTGCCAGCACTCTTCTCTCGTCAATTAAATTTGAAATTTTACTTAGCTGTGATTTTTTAGGTCCAGTACCTGGGACGTATTGGGGAAGAAACTGTTGCTCGAACAAGAAATATCTTGAATAAAACAAGCTTGCCGCAGTTTGCTGTCTCATGCAATTTTTGTGGCAGGAATGGTAAACTTGGTTTACAAGATTCGAAGCTGGTGAAGGTGATAGTTGGTGAGTATATTATATTAATTAAATTTATTGACAAAGTTGTTTGCAATTACCAAGTCTTACAATTCTGCAGGTAAACAGTGTGAACATTTGCAAAAAAACTATATGGCAGTATATTAGCGTGCTTTTCAATGTACTCTTCTCTTTGTGGGGTTTTTTTACCTTACTATTTTTCTTTTGGAGTATTTTACCCCGAGGGTTGTACAAAATCACTTTTTCGCAGCACATTTATAATTGTGTAAAAAAAAGAGGTAATTTACATTACCGTTAGAATTCCTAAACACTGTTTAATTTTTCCATATGGTGCAAAATACATAAGTTCAAGGTTTTTTTTTATTGTGTAATGTTGTTCTGTTGTGATGAACTTCTGACTTCACTTCCAGTGTTGTGTGCACCATGTTTCATTTAAGTTGTTCATATTCCATATGATTTAATGAGTCTATTATTTACCCCCATTATATTTGATTTTTCATAAACTTAAGAATTTTACTTACTTTATTGTACTTAAAAATGTATACATACTAGCTGCCACGCAACTTCGTTCCTGTGGTTTTCAAACGAAAGCGTTTGAGCAGTGTGTAGGCCTACTCAAACTCCTTACCGGTCTTACTTCCCATCGCTTCCCATTTGGGTGAGAGAGTTTTATAACAGTTACATGCAAAGGTTTCAATGTCCGTGAGTTTAGTTGGAATTTTAACCCGAATGACACGAGACTGTGGCTCTCATTGCAGTCAAAACGCCCGTTTCCATGACCCGGTTTGTATTCCTGACATCTGGATAAATAATAAAGCTGAAAAAATGATGTCAATATGGAGTTTCAATTGCAAAGCCCCTCCTGCTACTTACTATGCGGACCTGCGGTTCTTGACAACAGGTGAACGACACTGAAATCCATTTAAAATAACGAACATTTTATAGGCCAATTCCTTCAATAAGGATCCGTTTTTAACGGATGGTAATATTCCAGAAACCTTCTCAGGGATGGCGCACTCAACAAATCTAGAAAAGTTTCAAATGAATTGGACGAATGGTTTAGGAGCGCATACGTTACAAACACACATACGGTACAGACATACCTACGTACTTCTATTTTTGTGTATACAACAGATATATACAAATTAATAGAATATCAGTGGTGGTTTTATCTATGTTTTATGTTATGTAATACTAAAGAAATGGGCTCTTAAGAGGATATGAAAGCTTCATGGGAACTCGATGTGCATGATGCCATAGAGGCAGGGTTGTATGAATATTCGATATATCGAAACCGATATCGAGAAATCGTTACTTTCTAGGGTTGTGTGAATGTGGCTTTGTTTAATGAAAGGAATATGAAAAATATGTCACTTTATTTCACGAAATCGAAACGAAAATGAAAACTAATTTTGTAAGAGCTTGACTTTAATGAATGTTAAACGAGAGATTCATGACGGTGATAATGGTTTCATTGTGTATTAATTTAACTCTGAGACACACATTAGCAGCTACATTGTGTTGTATCACTAATGGTATAACAGTATAACAGTAGTTTTGAAATATTTCTGCTGAGAAGAAATTGGAAAACAAGTTTACAGCAGACATTTTAAAGCTGAAGATGTTAGTAAACTAAATGAACATTTGATACCAACATGAGTATTCGTGAAAGTCGAGAATTTTTGTTTCATTAGACTTTCGCCAAATAATTGTCTAACCCAAAATTAAAACGCAGATTATTCGTTATCGTTTCATCATAACAAATGTTCGCACAACCCTATTGCTTTCGATAGTTAAATGTTGAGTAGAATTTTGGCAAAAAAAATATAATCGAATGAAACGTACATCCGATTCATCTCCAAAGGTCCCAATACGTTTCCATTGTTCCTGATGTATCTAATTTTAAACAAATCAAATCTTAGG
>PNEQ01098502.1:26372-36633 GCA_003012365.1 Medauroidea extradentata
GGACTGCTAAACCTTACTTAAGTGCTATGGTTTGGTGTCGACAGGAGCCTACCCCTTTTGAAGTGTTAATGGACAAGGGACTACTCAGGGAGTGAGACAAAGCATTGTCACCTTACTTTCTTAAGAAACCTACATCAGCAACAAACACCTTAACTCTTATGAAATATTGCATTTTGAAATTTGATACAAATGGAATGGTTTTGGCTTCCTGCAGTTACTTTGAAGTGTATAGCGCGTTTAGGATTTGGAAACGGCATTTTGAAAATGTAAGAAACATTCAAGTTGATATTACTCCATATCAAAATGTTTCGGAGCTGAAAGCAGCAGATGTGCGCAGCTTGTACAAATTTTTACCACAAGAAGATACAGACTGGATAGAGGACAAGTTGAATGTTTCAGAATAGTCTTACGGATGATTTCAGTTCCAATGTGAAAACACTAGCAAAATTGGATATCCATATTTGTTTACATGTTATTTGCCTTTATTCAAGTAAAGGTTATAAGCTACAAGTAATATTTTGCACACTAGAGTTCCCAGTATAAATACTAATAACATAGAACCTTGTTAATGTAAATATATTATTATGTTGATGATGATGTATTTTGAGAATGTTTTATCACATTTGTTTTTGTAATCTAAGACATAACTATGTACATACAATAGTGAAGGGCATCACATTGAGTAAAGAATAAAAACATATAATATGATTGTACTTACTGAAAATAATGTTCTGTGAAAAAGGGCACACAGAAATTTTTTTAACAATGTCTAAATACATATGCATATAATCTTTGAACTATTTTATTATGGTCCTTCTATATAGACAATACACCAATGCTGTTTTAAAAATATATATAATATTATTGTAATAAAAATAATGTTCTGTGGAAAAAGGGCACATGCAAACATTTTTTAACAATGTCTAAATACATATGTATATAATCTTTAACACGTTTATTATGGTCCTTCTTCATAGACGATACATCAAAGTTGCTTTTAAAATGCAGTATTATAGGTTATTCAATATAAGTAGTGAGCAAATGCAAATTGACATCTTTGAATTCGATTATCTCAGAATGCTATTTTGGCATATGTGCCCTTTTGCCGTAGATCGCCTCAACTAATCCCACTTATCTCCTAAACCAGTGGAAATGTTGAAATGGTTTTTGCTTTGAAAAATCTTACGTAAATATAAAAAAAAAGTACTTTCAGAATTTTTCGAAATTCGTCCTTGAAAGCTGTTAAAAAAATTGAATGCAATTTTAAATAATCATCTGTACCGCTTATACCCGTTGAGATATCGAGATGATTTTTTGATAAGAGTGAAGCTTATGTAAATATCTACAAATAAAATTCAGGATTTTATGAAATTCAAAATTAAGGATGTGCAAAGCAGTAAAATGTTACAATCTCTCGAAAAAAGAGAATGATCACGGACAAATAATTCAACAGTCGTTTCTTTTTGCCAACCTACTCGTAAATAATACCTCTTTGGACTGTAGCATGTACATATGAAAGAATTTTCACGGTCTGCCTTTAAGCGTTCACTTAGGTATTGTATAAAGTTTTGGGTGTGGGAGGGGTGGGGTTACGTGTTCGTATCCCGTGCAAGACTTTGCGATGGGAATTACTAAGACATCATACGAGCATATAGCGCACGTTCTTTACACTGAGCCAAGACAATTTATAGTTCACTGTTATTGAGTACGCTAGCTGTTAAATGCCTTCTTCATATATTTTATCCAGAGTAACTGTTTACATTACATAATTTCAAGCGGGCAACGCCGCTGCCGGCCGGCTAGTTTCCATATATTTTACGTGCATACACCTTAACTACAATTAAACATCAAACATACATTCAGGTAGATTTAACATCGCATCTAGGTTATTAAAACGATGAAATTAGGTGAAAACGACTCTAAACTAAAACCATTTACCAACTTGTATCAGTGCTATCCAATTTTATTTAGAAATGTTGGGTCTTAATGGGCCTGTGACTTTAAAGCTCACATTTGTGTGTGTGTTGTATGTGGTGTGTGCAATCAGTTAAAAACCTACTCTTTCTAAAGACAATTTTATAACTACAGCATTACTCTAAAAATTAACAGTCCTTTTATACAGTTTACAATAAACAATTAAAAACCAAGTTCTTAACATTTCTAATAAGCTTGACAATTGTTTACATAACATAATTTTCTGAAACAATTTTAAGTTAGCAACATAGGTGGACCACAAATATTTTAAGCAATTTTTGGTCGCACCTAATTTAATAAAGAGTGTGTATACAAAGGGCGACACACAGTAAGCAATTCCAAGGAAAAATAACATGTTAACAATTAGTTAGGTTTTCTCGTTTATTATTTATCAAGCCTGTAGTAAAACAAAGTCATTTTAATGATAAGTAAGTGTGTTGTTTGTAGGTAAACTAGAGTGACAAAAATTTTAGAAACACGAGTTTCTAGAAGACTTGATACTACACACCTCGTTACCTATTACGAACAGAAAAAAATGTGGGTCATTTCAGGTTTGCATAAAATAGGTTTCACTGTAAATTATACCGTACTAAATAAAACTAAGTTAAAATTAAAGTGACATTTATTGAAATGAAAATTGTCAATATTATACGACGCATAAATATGAAAAATAATTACAATATTTATGTGGCAAATCCAAACTAACTAATTTACCTCTATCTCTCTCTCTCTTTCCCCTGTGTGTACATGTGTGCATGCATATACAAGAGCGTCTGTGCAATGTCGAGACATGTTCCTGAACAGCGCTGCATTTTATTATCCAACATGTCCTAAGAAACCCAAGTACTGGTAGATAGGCCATGAAAGTCCAGAGACCTAATTAATACAAAGTGGTTGTCTTTCCTCTTGTAAAATCAAGTTCAATAGTTAAAAAATGTTATGGTGCATGTAATGCTTTATTTTGAGACTAAACATGATGAAAATATATTTCAAGTACTTTCTGGTTTGGCTAAACACCTGTTAATAATAAAAAACTTTTATCACAAACTGCAAAAATTTTGGTTCTTTCGGGTTTGAATTAATGAGGTTATCTTGAATTATTATGAACAGAATACATGTGGGGAAGGGAGGGGGGAAGTACCAATAAATTGTAGAGAGCCAATATGTGCAATGTGAAGTAAGAGTGCGTCTAGATTCAATACAAAAAGGAGTCAATGAGAAGAATGTAACAATGGTCAGTCATTACAAAGTTCTTTTCAACCTCAGCGCTTACATGTATGTGTGTGTGTATTGTGAAATTGTACTCTGCTGTTGGGACTCTATTTGCAGATACTGAAATACACTGCAAAGAAAACTCATGCCAATCCCAAAAATAAATAAAATAAATGTAATAAAAATATTTCAAGGACTAAATCATGTACCATAGTACCTTAAATAGGAACAAGAAACATTTTTATACAACTGCCTTGGCAATAAATTTTTTTTAGTAAATTTAACATATTGAAAACATAAAAACGACTGAACATTGTAACATACATATACATGCAGTCAAATTGGTTTAAATAGGCAAGGTAATTAAATCCCTTGTGAGAGTGCATACAATTAAAATCCATCCGAGCTTTTAATAAAAAAAATGAACCTTCAAGTATTGTGGATCACAAATAAACACAATTTAAGCAAAACATAATTAGCTATAAAGTACTTTAGAATCTCAGATCTCTTGGCTGGCGTCAGTAACAACTAACAATAGACTGTAACAATTTGAAAAAAAAAAAAAAAAAAAATATTTTTATAAATTAACAGAAGACTCCTGAAATTACAAGTGATCTAACAGATAACGTAGTTTTGGTTAAATGTGTAGATGTTAACACACTTTTACCAAGTCAAACTATGTAGCACTCCTAAATCAGTCTCCCTAGCTAGTAAAATCCTGTCAAATTTCTAAAGAGTTTGAATCATTTTAACTTCTTAAATACGAAAACTTCTTCAAAGGGTCAAATTTATATTGTATTTATAGATGTGGTGAAAACTATTCAAACTCATTAAGGTAAGGGGGTAATTTTATTAAGATCCCTATACAGTCAGTGTGCAGTGTGTTCGGAGAAAGTTTTTTTCAAGGATACTACTGAATGTGCGGCCAATGTCTCTACCTTCGAAAACATGTTTAAAACTATGCTTCTCTATTTTTATTTATTAAGTATCATTATTAGAAACACAGTTTCAGGGCACCTCAATGTCCAAAAACAGTTTTTTTTCACACTATTGTGGCATAAAAAATACCAACCGGAATCGTAAAACCAAAATTCGTAAGTACGCGCTGGACCTTACTACGCACTTACCGTACATAAAAAATAGGGCCCCCACTTTAAGTCCCGGAGAAAAAACCATCGACCGAAACACTACACACCGTTTTTGCACCTTGTCCATAAAGGCGACACGTTTGTTGAAGAACAAGCCAGTTTAGCTCTTATCGCCTGCCTGCTTCCGTGCCTCAGACGCGGCATCTAGGATTTAGGAATACTTTCGCCATTTCCTTGCAACAAACAAAACAAAAACTTACTCCATGTGCACAGGTGATCAAACATACGATATTACTGCAATAAAATTAAAGTTGTCCTAAACAGAATGGTCTGAAACAATTAATAGAAACCAAAAAAAATTCACGAAAACCAGAATTACCTAACAACAAATTACATTTTAATTAGCACCACAAATCACGGAGACAAAAAAATTAAGAAAACATTTTAAAAAATCCTTCAGCACAGTGGTCAGGAGAACTGTGAAATTAAATTAAATACTATGCCATTTAAGACAAATGAACCTAAAATAAAGTACTTATAATAATGTCGCTAAGTAAAAACTCACAGTTTACATGGGTAAAATGACAATCAAGATTTGAAAACGGTTACATATAGTATCAAAAAATATGGAAAATAATAATAAATATATATTTATAAACCTACAATGTTTTATGTATACGCCAAATCCACTATTGGGCCTAACTAGGTTTCAAGTTTAGTCTTCTGAGGCACTGATAAAAGTCTACATTAAGTAGGTTCAGCGTACATTTCTACTTAAATATTACAACTGAAACTGCCAGGATTTAGCCGCACAGAAGTCTTGTGGCACGCTGCTGTTAAAAAAAGGTCATTTTCATCATCACTGAATGCAGAACTTAGAGGTTGGCCTCGAACAACACTGTAGATATTCTCGTAGAGTTATCCCTGCAAAATAGTCACAATCTAGGTGTTAGCACTCAAATCAACAAAACCTCATTAGTATATTTTTAAAAAAATATTCAGCTGTAACCTATCAGATGAAGTTTTTTAATGAAAATAGTTCCAATGGCTTAGCACTTAAAAAATTAATTCAATTTATGAATTAGTAGTCATCAATACAAAAACCTATCAGTTGTGTTAATGGAATTATTACAATTTGTAAAGTTACCAACAACTACAGTTAAATATCCTTGCATGCTGTGCATCAGCACACTGAAAAGTTGCTGTGGCTGGTGGCTATAAGCATAGATAGTGCAACTGAAAAAAGAAGTCTCTCCTGTAAAACCACCTAGCATGTCTGTTTAATCAATACACAAAGGACGACAAACTAGACAATGAACTCATTTACAGAAATTGTTGTTTTATTGAATAAATATATAAAGTTTTCAACAGTTAGTAAATTTTCAACAGTTACTGTGTTGGGCTTAGGCAAATTCAATAGGTCTATAACTACTTTCAGCACAGTTAAATTTCTTTACATAACAATACGGTACTGTGGTAAATACTGTACAATATGTGACCATGACACGGCTTTATATCTTCTGCTCCATAGCTTTCAAACACAACGAAGTCAGAAAGCTAATAATACAAAAGAAGCAACTGATTACTTACTTCAAATCTGCTTGGAAATAATCACCAAAACTTTTCTGTACATAGCATTAATTGCACTTCAAATTATCATATTAGATAACATTTTGCCCAAACATTCTTTTAAAGCTATTAAGCCTACAATATTGTTGACTAGGATATAATATTCAGTAAGTACAACCAATATTGTGACATTATAATTTCTCGTAATAATGGGAATCCACTTTATAAATAGATGTTTCAAAATTTTCCTCATCAACAAACTGATATAGCAGATACATAAAAAAAATTATTGCGTACAAATTGCCTACACTCCTCAATATGTTTCGCTATCAAAGATGAAAAATTTAAACAGGCATCAATGTCATATATATTAGGTACTAGCAGCAGTGTTATTTTAGCACTTCATTCAGCAGAAAGTCAGTATCCTGTTAGGTTTTAATTTTGATAATTTGCGATTCTATGATAAATACTATCACAGATATTTCGTGTCAACTTTCAGGATGGCTTGATATTTGGCGGTACTGATCTCCACAGAAGTGCAGAAAATGTTCCAGAGACCAATAGCCTATTTCATCAGAATACAGTATTTTGGCTCAAAAATTTCCCCCAAACTATTGCATAATTTAATATCCCAAATGTTAAAACGTAAATATCGTCAGATTCAATTTAAGAAAAATCATTAGAAGTTAACTGAAGTTAGTGTGCACCAGAACAGCATGTATGCGAGTGCAGCAACTCCTCTGTGTGCAGATCAAGAATTTTTCCCAACAAATAATTTCCTCTAAGGTACACTGATTTCTCACGAACCTCGTTCGTGTGATCTGACATATCTGCAACTAGGTACCCTATGTGTTTTCTTTACAATAAATGGAAGTACGGATGCATGACAAACTGAACAGTAATTTGGACATACGCTATGCCATCACTTCTAACACTGAATTTCTATTTCACAATTATTCGTTTTTAACATTTATGTGACAACAAAAAATTATGGATTGTTTTGTTCCTAAGTATTTAATTTCTATCGTGCTTATCTCGTATGTCCAATAATAATGGTTCAGTTTCATATACATATTCAAAAAGGAAATAATTATCATTGTTTACTAAATGGAGGGAATAAGAACTGTACGAAAGTCATCCAATTAAAGTGTAAAATGTTTACAAAAAAAATTAATATCTATTTTACCTACCTCTAAACTGTTTTGTTGATCTGATACGATCTTCATCGGGTGATAAGCAACGCTACCTTATAGGTGTTTCACTCCCACTTGCAACATTATGGCAACCAGGAACTGTGCTCGATAATTTTTGTTCTAATAAAATTATCTTGAGATACTGTAACCCACACAAGGTAACAGTTGGTTAGAAAATGGTTCGGGCATAGCACCTGAAAGCAAGAGACAAAATTTGCTCACAAATACAAACATATCTTAAATTTTACTAGTGATAAATTGTAATATTTAATGCCTTACTCTAAAAAAGTATCCAGAAAATTATGAAACTTTATCATTAACATACAATGGGGAAAAAAATCACAAAAGAAATATAAATACGACCCTTAAATGATAGCTAAACTTGTACAGCCTACTATTTTTAATTACCATTTTAGTTTCTTCGTGCTTCTTCAAATATGAACATTTAAATGTTTTTAAAATGTTGCTTTGCTACTGCTTACAAACATTCAAGTACAGCAAATAATATGATACAATAATGATAATAATGATAATAATGTAACATGCAATTGGGCAACTGTCTGGTGGCAAGCTGTAACCTCCTCCTCAATGTTCTTAGAATCTACCAATCCCTCTCAACCTTCCTTGCAGTCACAAACTCTTCCAAAAGTTCACAACAATCAAAATCACTTCCTTACACTGTAGTACAGTAAGTCCTCGATTAACGAACATTTGTTTAAAGGACATTTGTAATAACGGACATTTAATTTTGTTTCCTTTAATTCGAACAACGTAGACAAAACTTGCTTTAACGGACATTTCCTAGTCGCTATTTTTAGGAAGCAGGAATCATATTACCGAACAGCCTGTAGTACAGGCTGCGATGTGTAAAGACACACGACGCGCTACATTCTTCCGTACATCTGGCAACAGTGCTTGCCCCTCTCTCTTCCTCAAGACCTACATACCATTCCGAGCAGGTGGCCTGAGGGATGTAACATGGGGTTGGGCGCGCGGGTATCAATTGTCAACATGTGTGGTGCTACTGAAAACCGAGAATCTTTTTTTTTTTTTTTTTTTTTTTAGAAGGAAACCATAACTCCAAGCGGCTTTGTGACTGACTAGTTTCCCCTTAGCTGTAACCAGCCCGTAGCAACTCTAATGGCCGAGCTGGTTCCTTCATGTATTTCCCGTTTCTGCCGAAGGGTTACGCTAGTGTAGTGTAATGGTTATCTGTTACAAACATAGACCGCCTTGGTGCGTGGTCTGTGCAGTCATGTTAGAGACTATATGCTACTGTAATGAATGGTAATTAATTGTTTAAGTGGTAATAATGGTTTACATTAAAATTATGATAAAATATACCAAAAGCATACATATTTAACTTTATTTGATTACACTTGAATGTACTTATGTGCTTGTTTTGACTAGTGTGCTACTGTTTTGAATCGAAACTCGTTATTTTTTAACCCTGGCACGTAATAATTTAATATTTGTTTTGCATTTGAAACACTAATATCGATGGCTAAGAGCACAAAGGTTATATGTCCAAAAATTTTAAAAATTGAGTTATGGGTACCGGCTGATTCGTCTTGGTGTCCTCTTTCCTCTGGACAAAGGTAGCATGTCCTTTGTTCATCCTAGAGGTTTTAATAATGTAATATACACATGCAGTATGTCCAGCATATCACGAAACATTATGAGGACAATTGTAGTATGTCCCACATACCACCTTTTAATTTGTAATGAAGACGGTGATTTTATGCACAAAAGTAGTATGTCCACTTCAACACTTTTGCTGTGAACAAAAGTTGTATGTCCATTTGGTAATTCCTTTGTGCTGAAATAATAGCAAATTTATCAGAGTCTGTTATAGACAAATGTTGTATGTCCTCTTATACTACCTTTGTGCTGAAAGACTCAACTGTATCCGATGCTGTTTTATGCAAATAATGATTGTTTTTGTTTAATAATACTACCTTTCCGTTTACAGAATCTGACATAACTGTCTATTTTTTTGCAGCTCATTAAAATAAATTTTCTGTTTCTATTTCAACAATATTTTTTACCGATCCGAAACAATAATATCCCTTGTAGGGAAATTATGTATTGTTTGTATGTAACTATTCATATTTCTTCTTCTAAAAAATAAGCTTACTAGCTCTTGTCTCATTTTCGAGTGGTGATTGCTCATGTTGTCTGTTTACTGCCATGCAGCTATGAAATAACAATAAAATGTCTAGAAGTAAGAAGATTCTGGAATTGTGTGGCGTGAAGCTAAATGATTCAAATGAAAATCAACGTACAACAGGTAAGCATAATTTCAACAATAGAAACTAGTAGTGTGACATTTCTACAACATCCAAAGCACTGACATAACTTTATGAATACGAATGAATTTCGTTTGAAAATGTGACATTTTTAGTCGATTCATTATGCACTAATATTTTTATATGAAAGTAAATTTGATAGATTTGGAAGCTAGAGAATAACTTTCAAGAGAATATGTAACAAGTTTTGCACCTACGTCACATGTTTGCTCATTCTTATTTATTTATTAAAAATAAAGTAAAATCACTATTCTCTTATAACTTAGTTTAATAAACCACGTTTTATATCTAATTGTTGCCTTAAAATTATTGAAACATTTTCTTTCTTTATAGAACTAATTGCTGTTATTACTTGGGTATTTTATAGCAAGCAGAGTAAAGTTTTCGCTGCCCATACTAGCATCCCTCAGAAACAAAACATTGTTAGGCTAATTATTTAAAAACCCAAATATCTAACTTTAGATCAAGACTGTTCAAAAAAATTTAACGTACAAACAAGATTTTCAACTGTGTTGCGAAAAATCATGCATTTCTCCCTCTTTTCTAGAACCTGCATTGCATCCTATGGCAGTGGAAGATTGTTGTGCCACCTTGGAAGAAGCAATTCTAGAGGAAGGTGAATACATTGTTGTTAATACAGCAGTTGAAGGTGATGCTGTCCTAGTGAAAGAAAAATAACTAGACATATTTCCACAAACTATAAGCAGGTATGTAGATTCATTTGTACTAGAACACCCTGCAGAGAAAGTAAGTGACTATATAAATAATGATGGTGAGGGACTTCCAGTTCAAGAAATCGAGAAAGAAGATGAGAATAGAGATATCGGTACAAGAATTGTTGCAGAGATAATATCAGTAGATGAGTCTGATAATATGCTAAATGAGATATGTGATGCTTCCTTAAATGCAACTTCTG
>PNEQ01098503.1:0-10638 GCA_003012365.1 Medauroidea extradentata
TCGTCTCTAGGCCTGTGATGGTCGAAGGCCTGAATGTGGGTATGTCGGGTGTCACAATTAACAAGATCGTAATACGTTACGGTGCGCGTCTCACCCATTTATTGACATGTTAATGTCCCACACACTATACAGCAAGGGTGACGTCGCTGTGGGGCACTCACGCGTGCTCGCCGGCGGCCCATGCATAGGTCTCTAGCCTGCATGCGTCTCTAGTACTCGTGCTCTCATTACTTCGCGCCTACGTCTATACACGCGGACGTCTTACCACACTTGTCATGCTAGTACTAAAGACACGTATGACTGCTGGGACTGCTAACTAGCAACTGACATCACAGCACGTCTTACTGCGCGGGCGTATGACTGAACACCCTCACAACACGTCATGCCTCGCGGACTGCTAACTACGAACTGCCTCGCGCTCTGAGCGCGGTGGGGGCGGGCCGGCTAGCACGTGGCTGACACCTGAGTTGTCGCCTGACGGCAACTAGCCAATGGCAAGCGGCGAGCTACTGGGTGTAGTGAACTAAACTACACACTGGGTGTCCACAATTACTTACAGTCCCTTACAATCACCTTCCTTTTTGAAGAGTGGAGCCCACAGCGACACTCAACGTAAACACATAGATACATAACCCAGATACAAGTAAAAACACAAATGAATCAAGACTACTGTTGAGCTGCTGCACTTGGCTCACTGGCACTAGGCCACACAACTTTTACCTCAGAGGCTGTTACACCTTTCAAGTCTGTAGAACTGTTATTCATGAACTTAACCAAGTAGCATTTCTTAAACACGATCACTAGAACAACTATAGTAATACTGAGAATACACACTAAACAAACATTAAGAACACTAAGAACATCAGCTACACTGGCTTCAGGCTTATTTACAATGTGCATGACCTGACTATATGGTACACTGTATTCATTTCTCTGTAAATACTCGTCAATTTCAGACAACATAGCTTTATCTATAGTTAAATTTACTGGTAACCAACCAAATACTTTTTCTGGATTGACGTTAAACTGAAATTCTGGTACATGTAAAATAGGATAAGTGACATTCAAATATATTACATCATTGACTGTAGCAAGAACTTTAAAACGGTTAGATATCAAGTCACAGTGAGAAGAATTCTCAATCATTCCAGTACCGAATATTGTTTTCGTTATGGGAGGCAATGTCAGCTTTGTACTTCTGCACACAAAGGTAATATCTAGGGGACCAGTTACTGCAAACAACCAAGTATAATGAGCTCTTTTCAAAAAGGGTTTTGTCAATTTCACAATGTTTGAAGAACACAAATTACTCACATTCTTACCTAAAAACAAATAGGTTTCACAAGATGGCTCACTTCTATCATATAGCACAAATTCAGTTTTGCATACAGTAACACCACGTGTTCTGCAATTGTCCAAATCATTACTGTTCAACAAGCTATAGTAATTCCTATCAGAACTTTGTAACAAGAAATCGTGGGTGACAAATTCACCATGTTGCATCAGACTAGAAACAAAGACAGGGTAAGTGTGAAGCTCATATAACTCAAAACTTGTTATTTCATTTCCAAGTGGTACCTCAATTAAAAGCCTTAACAAGTCATTATGAACTACTGCTTGTACTGTTGACAAACCATAATAGATATACAAACTCTCAGCTTCAACTGGTACTATCATGTGAATAGGCAATGCGACACTATCACTTATCATTTTCAAAATATCCAGAAGCATAACAGGCTTGATGAGCACACTACTCAACTTATGGTTAATATTACTTTCAATAGCTTGACGTAAATTACTAGATTCAAAACGAGCATTAGTAAGTGCTTCACTAGCACGTAAAAGTATACCTTGCAAATCTATTTTAGAATGCATAACAAATGCATTTTGTAGCAATTTCTCTACATCATGGCTGACATTTTTGTACCAACTTTCATAGTGACTAACATAATCAGTAGCAATTTTGCGAACTAACTTAGTGTTATCTACAATGCGGTTTTCCAAGTTTCTCAAAAGGATTACATTATTTGCGACATCAGAAGCTATACTTCTAGAACTCAAATCAACATTTTCAAGACGTTCATTTAACTGTTTCACATCATCAGAAGTTGCTGTACCAAACATGGCTTTAATTACTTTACCACCTATATCATACAAACCTCGTTTCTTTCTTATTTTAACATTACGGTCTGGAAGCAAGTACGTGAAACTATCAACTTCTGTTTTGAAATTATCATATTCACTACGCAACTGAGATAAAGCAAGATTAAAATTATTATCATAAGCACTAGAATCTATACTATCATGAGACTCATTTTGATGCACACCGTATACTAGATCTAACTTATCACCTAGTAAACTACATTCTTGAGACAAGGCAGAAATATTAAAATTTATTACAACTAAGTACTCACTGTCTGACACAATAACATCACTTTGGCGTTGAAACACTATACCTACATTGGACTGTCACACTTGAATTTCAGATGCTAGAACAAAACAAAAAATATTACACAACACTATACACACGTTAAACATTCTTAATATACACATTAACTAAGTTCATAAGTATGTTGCTGTTTTTTGTTTAATATACACATTAACAAGGTTCATAAGTATATTGCTGTTTTTGGTTGTTAAGAATTTGTGTTTGGGGGTAATATAGTGCAACAATAGATGTAAATTAATTTTGAGTGCAGACATTGTTGAAGTTACTATTTGAAGGCAATTCTTTTAAAATAAACATGAGCAGCTCTGAGCACGATAATTGTTGTAGCTTGATTCTTTGCAAATTGTTTTTGATTATTATTGTGGAAATGGGAATATGTGTTTGATTACTAATAATATATCATAAAATGAAATAACATTGAGTGACGTGGAAGATTAATGAATTTTCAGGAGAATTTATGTACAGTAATCTCTTGACTTTAGCAACAGGCCAGTAGAACTAAGGATTTATTTGTTAGATTTATTGCAGTATTGTAATAATTTTATTTAGTTAAAACACTTGGTACATTTGTATTTTTGGTTGTTTACCTTCGAGTAACCGTCTATGATTGTACCTTGTTGAAAAATTGTGTTCTGTGAGAGGAATATGTAGAGTGTGATGACGGGATGAAGAAGATGTGACGTCCTCAGAGTGGTAAATCTGGGATGGTGCAGGCTTCCTGTACGCAGCTAAATGTTATAAAGCCAACCGAGTGTCTTGTTTATGATTTATTGTAAAGAAGGGTAGGGGATTTTAAATGTTTGAAACTTGTTCAAGTATGAAATTAAGGGTATATTCAGCTGTAACAAAACAATACTTTACTAACAAAACTTAAATATTCGTCATAACTGAAGCATTTCTTTTATCATGCAATACGCCATCAGATTTGAATGTTTAATAAGGAAAATTCATATTTTTAATCATGTTTTTATTTCAAAGTGAGTTTAATTTAATGAACAACTGTATCATACTTTCTTTCTTTGCGTCTGCGCAACTCCTGAAAAACTGAAATAAAGTTAGCAGTCTGTTTTGTGTGGAGAAAACGTGAACCGCCATTTTGATGTCCCTGTGACATCACACAATACTGTACATTTTAATGTACATAACACATTAACGACAACAACATACATTCGAGTCGTGAAATTGTTAGTTTATGCAGCAAAATCAAGTATGACTTAAACTCTGAAGAGTATAAATGTAGATAGTTTGTTTGCACAGCAATAAAAATAAAATGCAATTTGGAATAAAATCTTAACTTTAGCGCTGTCTGATAAAGCAAGGCGTACTGCATGGTTTAAGCTTCAAGAGACCTAATAGTCTGCTATTAACAACAAAAATACAGTTTATGTATGTAATCCTGTGTTGTGTACAATATGACACGGTTAGCATAGAATAAATAGTTCTTTTAAAATTTAAAAATTGCAGTCGATAGCTTGCAGTCAATGGCTTGCAGTTTGCGACGGAATCCCTGCAGCTGTTCTGTTTTGGCTGTTCCGCTGGCTGTGGCAACATCATTAACCAATAGGCGAGTTCAAGGCACCCGTTATTGGCTGACCATTCGAGGGGTGGGCGGGGTCTTGCGAAATTTGCCCTGAGATGGCAGCACAGCTGTCTCAATTCCGTTCACGAGAAATGTAAAATTTACTGATGGAAAATAATTACTTGTAATAAAATATTTGATCTGCCATATTATTTTATTTACTCGCATAAGCAGAATGTTCTCTCATAGTCTGTGTATTCAAATTATTAGCTCGATAGGTTCACGTTTTGTATGCATGTGAACTTCGTTCTGCTGACCATTTAAATCTACATTTAGGATTATGTAGCGAATCTGAAACATTTAAATTAATTTGTAGTAAATTATTATCTCTCTGGAATTAAAATTGAAGTTACATAAACTCAAACCTATAACTAAAACGTCCCAATGTGTGAGAGCTACTAATATGTTGCTGTTTTCACTCCTTTAAAATCAACACAAGTGAAATAAATCTTTGTTAGACTACCAAATCTACAACTACGCATGGCCAAACAACGGGCAAATTCCCTGAATTAACTTTTACGTAACCGGGTTCGTTATATTTGATAAGTTTTTTAAGTTTTTTTCCCACAAGTACACATCTGCCCACATTGTATGTAAATAAAAAATCCTCCTCTAGAGATGCGCAATCAATATTCAAGAAGGGACAAATAACTTAAATTTTTTTCAAATGTTCCAAATTTATTACTTTATAACTCTGGTGTGGATGTTACTAAAAGTATGTAACTTACAAGAAGTTCCTATCCACTGTAAAAAATTTAAATTTCTAAACTGTATTGGTTTAATTTTAATAACATTTCATAATGTGGAACAAATATATAAAATTTGATGACATTTGCTGTAAAAAAATTAATGGCTAAATGTGTTTGTTAGGCAATAATAAAACATTAACTACGTATTTACTTTTGACAAGAAGCGCAGTACTGGATACAGGCTATTCTTTTTTCTTTTGACATTCTATGAACTAGTAAGCTCAAAAGGCAGAGTGCATATAAAGACATGATTTTAAATCCTAAAGAACTCTACAACTTGTATGTTCGTAACGTTGAAGGTTTTACATACTTTTAGATTGGAAGGAATGAGATACATCAGAAGAAAACATTTTAAATGTATGAAACTATTTGTCACATAAATGAAAAGCATAGTCTTTTGTCTTATGGCACTGATACATTAACCTGCTATAAATCCCCAAGCTTTTCTGAATAATAATAATAATAGTAATAAATAAAACAATTCTGTTAAAAAAAATGTACCCTTAAGAGGGCGTGGTACATAATTCAACGTTAAAAACATTAATTTATAACTGTAGATTTCTTGCAGCCAATTTATGAAAACTAAACAATAGCAATCCTAGACAATAGTTTTTGCCAACGTTTTAAACAAAATAGTTTCCAGTGTTACGAACTTCTGAGGCACGATCTCCGATGCAGGAACCTTGTGCATTTAACTACGGGGAAAGAAATGACGCATAACAAATTAGTAATTTTGTATAAATATTTACTCATAAAGTTGGCAAATACCATTATTTAGGATTGTCATTGAGTATTTTATCTGTATTGGCTTCGTAAAAAATGTAGAAATCAGTTGATGATTTCAGAGTTTATTTATCTACCACGCACTCTTAAGGTGCAAATTAATGATAGCATTGTTTGCATACATGATAGAAAGTGGTATCTGGCTCATGTCACTGAAGTGAAGGTCTTATTGTGTAATTTTTTATTTCAGTTTTCTTAACTTCTGAATCCACATGTCGTGTAAAATCTAGTGTTATCCAATCTTTATAATCGTTAACTTTTTTACCTAAAAAGCAAATTTTATATTTTTTTAACAGCCGTGCAGATTATTGCATCAACCTAATTAAGTTTGGCATATTTCTTCAGTAAATATTATGAATAACTACTTAGCATATATCGGCCAAACTATTGATTTTAAAGGCATAAGTCTGTTTGTGTAAAATGTAATTAAAAATGTTTGTGGAGTGGTTAGAAGTAGTCCTATGTTAAAAAAAATCTGTTAGGTTAGTTTAGTTCAGGTTTTTTTTCCCTAAACCAACCTAGTAAAAAAAATTTCATAGGACTTCTTACCACTATGAAAACATTTATCATTGGTAAACTATTCCTCTAAAATCAATAGTTCAGTGGGTATACAATGAGTAGCTATTCTTAATACTTATCATTTCGTCCACAAATTTGAAACTTTATAAAAATTACACTAGTGAAGCCTGGAACTTATAATTTTTACAGTTGATAGGTGTCATACAGATATTTAACTTCTTGTAAGTTTCATATTTTTCACAACTTCCACACCAGAGTTATTATTTGTACCAAATCTGATGTCGTAGACGTAACAAGTACGGGGCCTACAACCACGGAGCATCATGACCCACGGCTACCAGGTGATCGAACACCAGGTACCCAGCGCACACTACATGGTGGTCGACAGCATGGAAACTAATACACATATAGTGATTCATGTCTGTCAGCGTGTGCGACAGTGCAGTGTGTTGCACCGATTAATTATATTACCATACCTATAGAATGCTGTGGTGACTAGCGAGATTATTTTTTGCCATGTTCCGTGATAAAACCAGAGTATCCATCAAAAAATATGTAACCATATTTTCACAGTAAATTTATCACTGTAAATGTTAATACTGTAATATGTTTTGCAGATGTTAGAAAAAACACTGGCTTGCAAAGCAAAGAGTTTTTAGTGAGCCTGTAACCAGTTGGTTGAACGAGCGCGGCACCTACAAGCAGCAATGGCCGCCACCGCACGTGTTTGTTAATTATTTTACAGTTGTCTTGCAAACTTGTTTAGTTTGCATTGTAATTTTTTTCTCAACATTTTCCATGTGAATTTCCTAAATTTTGTTAGAGTGGGAGACAATTGCAAAGAAAAAAAAACTCACTGCGATGTTATCACTTTTCACATGTTGATGACACGCAGGCGGCTTAACATACAAGGCTTACGATCGTTGTGCCTTTCACTGGAAGTTTTGTTAAGTTTTTTCGCCTGATTTTTTTCTTTCACGACTTTGGCTTACGAATTGATGTTAACTGGATATGTTAACTTTGTTGACTAACAGATTTTTTTTTAAATTTTATATTCCAAGAAAATATGCCTGAGGATTTAATTTCTGCGGTGGGGTTAGGAGGGTAAAATTATGAAGTCTGATTTAACGAAACTTCGATAGAGTAAACCTTTTCAGGTCACGAAGCATTTTGTTAAATTGGGTTTATACTGTACTGTTATTTTTATAGTTTAATTGTACTACTTAAATAGAAACACTTGAAAATTTTTTTATAGTTTTTAGAAAATGTCATGCAACCTGTTTATTTAAAATTGGATGATTGTATATGGAGTGATCCACCTGTATGTGTTGGTGCTCTTTTTCAAGAAGTACACATTATTTACGTGTTTAGTATGGTCTGTGTTCTTCGTATGCTGTAATTATTTATGTCCGAAATGTTACTTTAATTAGCAAGCACGTTCACTTCATTTTAAATACTATCCCCGCTCACCAATGTATACCAGTTTCTTTGGGATCACCACCCAGTTTTCATTGCTTATAGACTCTAGCTAAATCATTAGCGCAGTGGTAGGGACGGAACGAAACACGACGAAAGTGGACAGCAGGTGACCAACTCTCTCCGGAGGCTTTAACTGCTTGGCATAGGAGGGGAATGCAGTGACAGACAACCGTCCACCCTCCAACAGCCAAGGTTACATATTGCGGCCCGGCCACGTATAATTTCAAAAAACCTCCTAACTCCCTCATTTAAAAGACTGACTCAGCTGAGTTGATACTTTAGTGTGGTTGTATGATTAGTGACATAGCAAAAATTTGTAATCTGTGAGCATTTAAAGTTTTATTTTACATTTAAGAATAATCAGAATAAAAAAATTGCGTTATTTCACCATGTAACACTATTGCCACAAAAGCTAAACAAGAAGTTACCAGCATAACTGGTAAGCCTACTTTCTTCAAAGTGAGTGCAAATTAACCCTGAAAGTATTGTTTATGTACATCTAGGAATATAAAATAATATTGATTTAGACGCGTGATAAGACACCAAAGTTAAGTCAGTTTGCTAAGTAATATATGTGCCCAGTTTGTTAAAATCTGGGAAAAATGTGTGCAATGTCATTCTATTCTAAAGATACAAAATGGGTGTAGTTTTCAAAATATGACCAAAGGATGAACAAAGTACACAAGAGTCCAGTCAACTAAGTATAATATGTGTGCCCAAATTAACTTTGGAAAAGTATTTCCTCAAACATGTCACATTCTGCTAAAATTATAAAAATGGCCACCATTATAAAAATATAAACACATTATTAACAAAATACACGACAGACAAATAAGTATGCCTAGTAGTGTGTGCACTAAATTAAAAAAAATATATTTCTTGAGACATGTCTAATTGTTCTAAATATAAAAAAAGTTGCCATTTTAAAAATTTGAATTTAAAGGGAACAAAAACACAAAATTCAAGTCAACTTACTAAGCTATGTGTGTGCCAAGGTTATTAAAAATCATAGAAAAAGTTTATAAGTTATGTGCAACTAAAGAACAATGGGTACATGTATTAAAACATAAATACAGAATAAACAAAATATTCAAAAGTTAAGCCAGCTTTCTAATTAGTATACATGTACTAATTTTGATGAATTTCAGAAAAATATTTCCCAGTGTATTGTTGCGAGCTGCGACTATCTTGCTAGCGGTGTAAGACGATACAGTGCCAGCAGAACTAAGGGACCTCTGTGTGCACTATACGTCTCATATCACTGTTTGTGGTGATACAGCACCTGCATGCCGTGGCTATCTTCCGAGAAGCACCAGCTGGTTTAGCAGCGGTGAGATCAAAGGGGTTCAACATGCATTGCGCTGCTGATGTTACCTTTTACGCGTGGCGGCCACCTGTACGTCTGTCTCAGGTTTCGTAAAAGACTCAAATGACAGCAGATGTCATGGTCTAGAGTATTCCTGTGTGTAGTCTCTTCTGTGGAATGTTGCTTGACCCAGGTGCAACATCCTTCGAGGAACTTTGAGTTATAGATTTGCCACAAGAATTCTAGACTTTAGAGTAAGGGTATAAGAGAGAGCTGTGCAGGGACTAGAGAGTTTTTGCCGGCAGGTGTCTGGCGTGAGTTGTGGTGATAATGACTGTGAGGAGATTTCAAGAGTGTTAAGCGAGATTGTCTGCTGCAACGAGTAGTGTGACTGAGTTCCGGTGCCTCAAGAGGACCATCTGTGTGTTTTTAGTTAGGACATTCGGGCCACCATTTGTGAGTAGTCAGAGAGACATTTCATGTACAGAGAACTTGTATATTAATTAATAATTTATTTATAATTTATAACCTTTATGTAATTCTTTATTTGTGTTGTTTGATGTTTTATTTAGTAGTAATTAATCATTAGTGACATACAGAGATAATTTTGGTGTAGTTAATTGTAAATTAATTAGGATAATTTTTGTATTTTATTTTCTTTTATCAACGACCTCCATCCCTCAGTGTACCTAGCCCCAACTTGTAACAATATGTAATTCTATGCTAAAAATAAAAAAATAAAATAAAAACAAAGCTGCTTATATAAAAATATAAACACATGATATACGATTATACACAAAAGTTAAGTCAGCTTTGTATGGAGTATGTGTGCACCAAGTTTGATAACATTCTGGAAAATGTTTCCTAGGATATGAATTATTATGCTTAAAATATAAAAGTTGCTGCCATTTTTATGGCGTGAACATAGTTTAATTGGTATAAGCAAAAGTAAAGTCAGCTTTGCATGTAGTGTATGTGTACCAAGTTTGATGAAATTCTAAAAAAAAAATATTTCATCATATGTTATACTGCGCAAAAAATATATAAATAGCAGCCAACATGAAAACGTGTACATAGTTTGATTGAAATACCCAAAAGTAAAGTCAGCTTAATATATGGTATATGTGAATTGACTTAAATTAAATTCAAAAAAGTATTTCTTCAGGTACGTCATACTATGCTAAAAATGTATAAAAAGCAGTTTGACGCCGTCCGCGGCTGCATATCTCAGCCCTTGTCGCCCGTGCTTCTGCTACGTGTCTGGGTAAGTTTCTGGTCTGACGTCACGCACCGGCCATCTTAGCTGCGTGGTGCCGCCGCCAACAACCCCAGAATAGTGACATCATAAAGAAGCTGCCTTTGACTTTTGCAGTTCGTGTTAAGTACTCTCAATGCAGTGTAATATGCTTTATTTTAATATTTATTTAAATAGAGTAGATACAGTATGTGCGTGGTCCAGTGTTACCACCACTGCGGCGTACCAGCTTACTTTCTCTTGGTAAGCTTCTATTAATGAATAAATGTCTTAATATTAGAGTATATGTTACTAGGCCTCATAAAGGCACGAGAAGCCAATGTTATTTCGAACTATTGTAAAATATTGTGTAGAAGGGTATATCATCTCATCTGTTGCATCTAGGGAATTTAGTTTTGGCGGGACGATGGAGCCACCCTCCCTCGTCGCGCCCAAACCCCCGGCAGTCTGTGAGAAGTGGGCTAGCGGATCGGTCGTGTCGTGTACCGCGTCTCGGCTCGGGGGACCGCAACTTGTAAC
>PNEQ01098504.1:0-36534 GCA_003012365.1 Medauroidea extradentata
TTTGGGTAAAAATGATCTAAATTTGTGTATGTCCGATACTGGGAGCAATTTTTCAGTGATGCTGCATTTTAAAGGGTTTTCAATTTAATATTTCTTATGTAATAAATCTTAAATTTTTATTTTCTGTAAGTGGTTATTTGTAGAAAACATGTCTAGCTATCTTCTAGTAGTGTTGATTGTTTGATTATAGAATTTGCTTTACTTTAGTTTGTTGAAATGCATAAGTGTCCGGTACTGGGAGACGCTCCCCTATTCAAAGTAAGCTAATTTCTGTGTTTTCATATTTTTATTCTTGATTACATTTCTTACAAATAAAATACTAATGCAGAGCAAATACAATAGTCCCATAAGGAAAGCATTGCCAAACACAATTTCTGCTACTCGAGTCAATTTTTTCTATTGCTGTGCCGTCTATCGCTACGAAAAATTTCAGGCACAAAAATCAATCCATATAAAGTTAAAATTAAACATGCACTTTATTTGCGGGGGTAGCAGTTTCTCTATGCTACTACCTTTTGTACAACTACCTCTTAAGGTAGGCTGTTTCTAAATTAATTTACTTATGTATTGCTTGTAGTATTCAGGTGTCTATTGTCTTGCTCATGTTTTTGTCTGTCCTTTTCATGTTTGTCTTGTCTTTGTAGTAAATGTCCCGGTTGTAGTTTTAAGGTTTTCGCTGTTGCTACAATCATATAATTTGTAACATAAATAAATAAAATAACACACACAGTTTTTAAGCGTAATAAACTACTTCGTAAACTACTGCAGGAATAGGAATCCGTGGCCTAAAACCATACAATACTAAGTCTCTTTTACAGGTGTGCCAATGAAGAGTAAACAATGACGTTCGTTTGCCTGGTTCAAACTTTATCGATCATTCATTGGAAACACATCACCCATTTTCACCTAGGAAGTATCCAATTTCAAAAAATTATTAAACTACTTTCTAGGTGTTTAAATAAGCATCACAAATTAAATTATCCTTGAGCAGGCACCACCCTTTGAGTTATACACACTTAGCCTCTTCTCTGTTCAGCAAACTGTCTCTTAATGACTCTGCCTCGCCATTTTAGTACACTATTGTTATGTGCATGGTGTTGAAAAACATTATCACATTCAGGCAAGTACAGGATGAAAATTTTTACAAAACAAAACTACAGTACAAAGACTGTGTGCATATTATTTAGGATTGTCATAAAACTTACGTTCTTCCCAAAACACGTTTACATTAACATAGTTACAGGGGGGAAAAAAGAACAACTAATTACTTGCATGTACAAAGACATTGAAATTGGGCTAAAGAAGTTTAGTACAGAATGTAAACAAACATGTTGACTTAAGTAGCCTTAAGGGTGCTAGGTAAACTA
Source organism: Medauroidea extradentata (assembly GCA_003012365.1). Taxonomy (NCBI): domain Eukaryota; kingdom Metazoa; phylum Arthropoda; class Insecta; order Phasmatodea; family Phasmatidae; genus Medauroidea; species Medauroidea extradentata. Next base: position 1,368 of record PNEQ01098504.1, read on the forward strand.
TGCAGTATTTTTAATATTTCAGGTGTTTCACAGAAAAGTGTTGAGGAATTTCAAAGTCTTAGTTACATAATGGTATTAACTTTTTTGGAAAAAATTTGTTTCCTTTTGCTACTTTTTAATACAGATATGATTCACCAACAGTGCATATATTTTGTAGAGACCCAACATTGTCTATGATGTGTCAAAATTTTGTCAATGCAAGATAGTTCTGTAGGCTTGATGGGCGGGGGAGTGATCCTTACTATTATTCAGACACCGTGGATAAGGCGCAGGTGTGCAATGAGCGGAAGGTGCCCACCCCGATTACGTTTGTTGACATTCTGCAAGGACTGCGAGGCGGTTAACTGACGTCTTCTAGGTTGTAATGCTTTAAGGCCTAGAGCCTAGTCTAGAACCCAGAGTTCTCTACCATCGTTGTTGAGCTACTTCAGCAATGGCAGACAAGCTTGCAGTTAGGATGTCTGCCAAAGGTGACTCTTCGAGGTGTGTTGTGACACAATGCTAGCTTGGATTATCTCTGTTGATGAGATGAATTTCCACTTAGTTGATGGTTTAGAAGAGGCTGTGTGGTGCAAAAGCTGCCAAACAATCAAGTTGTTTAATGGAGCAAGTGTAGTGGGAGAAGAATCAGATGTACGTCGTTTCAGGTTTGGGATCGCACTTGAGAGTCTTTAAGTTTAATAACTGTGCATTTTGGGGTTGCGTTACTGAGGAGTGAAAGTACACACAATTTTAAAAGCTTCAAAGAATAAAATAACTGTCTACTGGAACTGAGTTTTCGTACTTGACCTAATGCGTATAAATTTTGGAAAATATTACAGAAACATTAAATATGAGTGTTATCGTCAAAATTATCTCATTGTAATGAGATTTGCACAATTTAAACAGCATGTACATAAAACTTCTTGCCAGAATTCTAGTCTTCTCATTTGAAAGACAACCTTAGTCTTAATACATGTAGGGTTAGATTGTTGACTAATAAACTCAATTTAGAGGAGATATAGGTTTATGAGTAGTTACAGTATTACAGTGGTTCTCTACCCAGCGTTTCTCATAGGACTGACAAAGAATGTCAATATTTGAGGGATTTCAATGGATGTGGTCTTAAAATGCCGTAAAATAAAGAAATGGGACCCAGAATGTGTTCTATGGATGCAGATACTGTATTTCAATCCATTTGGTTTAAATACGTAGAGAATCCACTGTATTCATTTGAGGGGTCTTGAAGTATACCTCTTTAAAATTATGAATTTGGTACAAATACACACTTAAAATAAAACACTAGGCTTATGTACAGTAAAACCCCTCTATTACAACCCCAATCGACCACCTCTCTATTATGACCATATTCTTGGGAACACTGACGGGTGGTAATAGGTTTTACTGTATGTACACTGCAATTACCTAAAGTACGTGTAGTTTAATAACAAATAAGTAAATTGGAACCATTCAAAATACCACTTTCTTTCCTCCAAATATTCTTATTTGTCATTAACATAAATAAATTACACTGACAGCATTCAAATCTTGATGAGCACACCAAACAACTCATATCAGTTCTAATTATTGCAAAGTAGTATGTGAAACAGACAAAATTATAAACACAGATTTGTCTACTACAAGAGCTGATAACAATCAAATTTTGATACTGAATCCTCTAAAGTTCAAAGGAAGTCACATGCTGTTTACATTACACTTCTTTAAACTGTTCACAACTATTAACAAAATACGCAGAAAACCCTTTCTTATAATGCACTATCATTCCCTGCAATTTTTAAAATGAAAATTATGTTTCACTCTAACTTTTACACAAATATATGACTATGAAGAATAGACTACAAAAAAATTAACAAAAAAACTTATTGTAAAGCATGGTTTTTAAACGAAAAAAAAAAAAAAAAAAAAAAACACTTACTGCACCATAATAATAAGCTAGAACTAGAAATCATGTGGAGCAACTGATACTCACATTTGGCTCTGATAGACATCCAGGTCGGTTAGATAGAGCGTGAGCACACACACACCCACCAGCAGGCAGGAGAAGCCCAGCACAAATATGACAATGTATGGCACACAACACATGCGTCGCCACTTCCAGCTTGAAGCCGACTTAACTGCACAGTACACAACACACACAATAGCATTACTCTCATAATATCAGACAAGTGATTATGGTAGAGAACAGAGCTGTAAATGGAATGGAATATAGACATACACAGTTTACACTAGATGGAAACAATCAGAGTAGTAATATGTATACAGTACATTTATAAAGAAAATGGATAGAGACAATTTTTTTTTTATAAAAATTAGTTGTGTATAAAGGAGATGCAAACCAAGTACAGTTACTGCTAGTATATTACATTATTTAAGCCATCATCAATTTACAGCAGACTGAATTTATAAAAGTGTTCACTGACTGGCATATGAAACCACAACTGAAACCATTGAACCCAGAAACGAGAAATTATTAGTCTGTTCCCCTCAAGGCTTAGGTAACTAAAACGAGATATCTAAATGGCTCAAAAAATTCTCGCTATAGCAAAACACAGTAATATAAGTAAAAAATGTCCTAAATTACAAAATGTGTTTTCCTTAGTGTACATCCTAGTAATCCTTCGTTACTACTGAAGATAATACAGTAGAACACCGTTAATCCGGGATGGTCTGGGCCGAGACAATCACGGATTACCGCATTTCACGGACTAACGATTGAAAGTCCGGAAGTGCTTGACAGACACGTGCGCAGGTGTGTATGAAGGCCAAGGTCGCGTGACGTCGCATATCCCGACTCGCAATGGCCTTGACGCTTGATTAAAACTGATGAAGCAGATGGATTTTAAAAAGTGTATTTACAAACGTTAATGATTAAGGCCTATTACGTTAATAAAATGTTACAATGTGCATATATACAGTTGTCACAAGAAAAATGGTACATTTACTTTTTAGTTTTTAGATACATGTGATATTGTCTATGCGTGCGTGTGTGTGTGTGTGAGATAAGCTAGGATGGTAAGAGCGCGAGTGGAAGTAGTCAAGGTCAACCAGTATAGTCTCAACAGCAATAAAAACACCACACTTGACCACACGCAACTCCCGAGATGTTTACATGAAAAATTGCTCTACATCAGCATGTCACAGTGTCTGCAGCCAGCTGCTAGTTTCCTACGAGAAATTGTTTATTTTCCAAGGCCTCTTTGTTACAATACGAGGCCAGGAGTAACGTAAATCTCAGTCTACCTTTCATCCCTTTTTTTTTGTTTAGTTGAAGTCTACGGCCGTGGTTGAAGTGATAATGTGCGCTTGTAGGCCTCCCTTCATACTATCTAACCTTGGCTGCGTCGAAACTCGTCACAGATCAGTGACGTCTTTACACACTCTTTACACTTAAAATAAATTTCACAGATACCATCAACATTAACGGAAACTCAATAAAAGCCCATTCATTTTAACCATTTAACTTTATCAAAAGCGAGGCCCTCTAGAATGTGCGACCCGGGGCAAAAGCCTCTTTCTGCCCCCTCCCTTTTTTTATAATTTATTAAGCCCTGTTTTTTTTTTTCGATATCGCGCTGGCCTCTAGCGTAGTGGTTTACGGTGCGAGAAGCCCTGGGTTCGAATCCTTGCTCAGGCATGGATGTTGTGTTGTTTTTTCACCTCACTTCATCTTCATCGGCTTGTAAAACGTTGTTAAAGGGCCGTAAAACCCTCTCACCACCTTGCCTACATTGCAATGCAAACCAATAGCTTTTAATTTTTTTTATTAATGTCCAGAACAAATTGTTTTGCAATCTTGAATTTATCGCACATACCAGAACAAAATAAATTTCCCTTTAGGTGCCATTGTGACCTGTAGTTACCGTCCAATTCACCAGCATCATACTGAACTGTTTATTTATGACACACCTAAGTGTCTGGCTCGCGCCTATAAGAGGGAGGAAAGATAAAGAAGGGAGGCCTGCCTGCTGAGTTGCATCTCCACTCTCGCGCCTGCTGAGTTGCATCTCTACTCGCGCGCCTCGCTAGCAACATTTAACCACACGGAACTTGCCAGATATTTTACGGTGGAATTATTAAAGGCTACGTAGCGATGAGCAACTGCTTTTAAAGTTTAATACTGTTTTTAAATAAAACGTAATGGATTTAAATGAGGCAGACACAATTTTCTTATGATTTTTGACCAAAAAATAATTTAATTAAAGTTAATTTTGTTTTTTGAAATTCTGTCCAAGTTATCCGAAGTCTGGGACATCGAGGTCCGAGATATCGAGGGTTCACTGTAAAATGTTACTAAATGTCACTAGTGCTTGTGCTAGGTGACTCGGTTGGATTATCACCGGGGACAGGTTCACACGCTGTCGGCCTACCGGAACATGATGGCACATTCATATTCATCGCCGCGAACATTACTGTGATACGTCTCTGCTTCGTGTGTTTCGGTTTCTCTTGAATAAGCTGGCTTTGCAACACGTACAAATTCATAATTTGTTGCGGCATGATAAAACTTCGTTTTTCAAGGTTGGAAATAAGACGACGTGTGAGTGCAATGCAGTCGTCCTCCTCCCTCTCCCTCCCGGCCATTAGTCCATACATTCAATTCCTCCCTCTACACTTTGTGCTTTTCTTTTGACGCACTTGCTTCATTCTTAATCCTTCCTTCCACGCAGCCAGCGTGGAAGCGCTGGCCGGCTAGCAGAGTTTGTTTATCGGCATGCACGACGCTAATTATTTACAAGCGCGGACAATTTATACTTCACACATTTTTTTTTTTTATCGTCCCAAATTATCCGATTCCCGAATTAGCGCATCACGGATTAACGAGGTTCTACTGTATTCTAAATAAATACACAGGAACACCGTATTTTAACTCGAATAAGTTGCACATTAATAATCTGAAGAACAACAGGTGGGACCTACAACTGAGAAAACATGACAGAGGTAAACAAAAGAAATTTTAATTAAGGATAACTAAATTGTACACAATGCTTTCATTGTTGGTGGTGTTAGATTCAGTATTCTCCTTTCTTCAGCCTGGACTAACATTCAACTTATTTTAAATGCAAAGTACCCAAACTGTGCGGCGAAAAAAAAAAATCATTAAGATTGAATTGAATTTGTACCTGTTGTATAACTATTAAACAGTGGAAACTCGTTGCATTGTTCCCGTTTCTTTTGTTTTCCCGGTTCCATCGATCGTTTTTCACGGCCTCGACAAATTGCCTACATAAACAATCTTAAATAAACCCACATGGATCATTCATACATTCATAAATTTCCCACATCAACCGTTCAGACATTTTCGCCAACAAAAAAAAAAAGTTATTTTACATTTTCATACCACGCTTGTATACACTTCTCGAAACAAACAGGTGTAAACAACGTACTATCATAAATGCACAAGGCAAACATTTACCGTTGTCAAAAATACGGACGAACGTAATATGTTTGGTTTGGCTATAAATTTCATCGTTATTGTTTCAAATATGTTTGGCAATCGTTCATCTTATTTTAAGAAACGTTTTATGTACTGTAGGTTGTGTGTGTGTAAACACAAACATTGCAGTATTTTCTTTATAAGAACAACAAACATGTTGCCACCAACAGAAAAACGTAATTTTTTTTGAGGAAATATATATATTTTTTTAAGTTGATAATTTTCAATAGATTTCGAACACACTTTGTGTACAAATTCATTTTGTTCTATTGTAAATGTTTGCTTTTATTTTCTCATTTCAGTAAACTGTGAATACCGTATTTACTAATGTATAGCACGCACATTTATTCCAAAAGAACCGATAAAAATTCAGGGGTGCGTACTATACACGGAAAATAGAAGAAAAAACCCGTGGAAAAAAGGCAAACTTGCTGCTGTCAGGCATGTTATCTTAGGGGTTAGGGTATCTCAATGGCTTGGAGGAGGAGGGGGGACATGCTGGAAGCGGCTGGCACATCAGAGCAAGAGAGAGGGAATGTTGTTCAGACACACATGCGCAAGGCGAGGGCTGGCAGACAGCAAGCAACCTTGGCAGAGAGACAAGCCACCCCATCCCTCCTGGCTCGCCACCACCCTCTCTGCCTTCACCCTCTTAACCAGTGTGAATGTTTCCTTTCTTCCTCCCTCCACCCTTAGACCACTTCATCACAGCGTCCCTCGTGCTGTTTCACTGCTAGCTCAGCTCATCCTCCCGTGTTTTTTTCCATACTAGCGAGGCACTAAAAATTTTTTCCCTGTAACTTGTTGCAAAAATCGTGGTGCGCACTATAAACGAGGGCGCACTATACACGAGTATATATGGATTGCAGTAACGTCAAGAATTTTGGGAATTTTCTTCCGCCATTTTGTGCAATTCCACGTAAAGCGGAAGGCAGCCGAGCGCAAGCGCACGAGTCGGAGAGGTTATGTTTCGCCTTGTAAATACGTATCTTGATCTTGTTACGTTTTCCGTTTAGATAGCAACAGTTTTGTGAATTTTGTTAATAAGTGGAGTACACTATTTTTATTTTAAGGCCTGTGAAATGTATTTATAAATTATTCCTGTAACAATGTTGCGGCCTTCAAAATCTGCTTGCTCACTTGAAAAATGCCTTGAAATAAAGGAGGTAGAGAAATGTCCCCGTGAAAAGCATGCTGACATCGCCAAATGTCAAGGATTGCCACCTTTGACATTAAACTAGATCATCGGTAATACAAATGAGCTACGACCAAATTCAATACACACATATTTGAAGTGCAAATTTTCTTGTGATGGACATATTGAAAATAATTTTCGAGGATTTTTTTTTTTAAAAAAAAGGGGGCGGGGTGTGTGTTTCCCGCATGTTTCGTTTTCTCGCATGCATAGTTTTTTCTCATTAGTCCCTTGAAAAACGATGGATAGAGGTTTCACTGTACTTCAAATTCCCATCACAAAAGTCCGCCACTCATGTTTACTTCCAGCGTAATAAAAATAACAAACAACGTTTGATGTGAAGTGCGCCGCAACTGTAGGCTGCTAGTCTGTAGCCATGCTTGGCAACACAGCTGAGACTATACTTAGCAACATCGATTGGTTCAAGGACACAGCTGCTGCCACCAACACACTCACACACGCACACATACACTGTCAATGTCGAGCTCCAGCAGCTTTGCGGCATGCAGCTGTATTGCAGACAGCAGTGGCTAGCCTACATTCCAATGACCTAGCTGTGCCGTGGCCTAGACTGTGTGCCGCCGTTCACAGCCTGCCCAAAAACAAGTATGGTAGTGACGGTTTTAAATGCTACAGTAGTAGTGTGGGTACATCTGAAATACTCATGCTACAAAACACTTGACTTTTAAATTAATACTATTTAAGAGAGTACGGAAAAAAATATATAGTTTTTAAAATCCTGTTAAGGTTTTCGAAATACTGTGGTGCTGGTTATTATCGTGAAAATGTGAAATTATATAATAAAATTACGTCCACTACAGTATTTGTTGGCACAGTACACTCCATTGTGTTAAACAATTTTAAAGCCTGTTATAAAATGCATTTGATTATAAAACAAACTTTTGGACAAAGTACTCCGAAAAAAAAATCCCTTTTTAAGAGAACAGTCAGAAAAAATTCACTTTCTTAAAGAAAAAAAATTGTCAAGAGTAGTTTGCTATTCACTTTCGTAAGGAAGAAAAATCAGTCAAGAGTAGTTTGCATTTTCTTGAAGTTGTTTTTTAAAAAAAATTCCAAGACACAAAGAAAGTGTGCCATATCTGTTATAGAAGGTGATGGCGAACACTTGTAGAAGTTTCTCAGAACTCACAGAGCTGCAGTAACTGCTGCCTGAGTTGGCGATTGTACTGGCTCACTACCTTCATCATCATCGGAACTGTCCTTCTACGTAACAAAGTTAATGAGTACCTCATCAGTCATTTCGCCGCACACTACACCATAGGTATCAGTCGACACAAACTCCTCAAAGTTGGCTGGCACATTCAACTTTTTCTTTACTGTTCCCCAATTCTTTGGCTCTTGCAAAGGCTGCGCACGAACATCCACAGCTACTCCGAAAGCTGGATTGTCTACTTTCTCTTCAGCAGGAATGGTGACAAAGCCAGCATGTCAGAAACATCCAGCCACTGCATCTGCTGTTCTTTTACGCCATGAAACTGCAATTGCACGCATTGCTTCCAATATACTCCACTTCATAGCTGCTTTCGTAATTCAATTTTTCGCATCATATACTGCACCATCACGGAGCGGAAAAAGGTGTTTCAGCGGGCAAAAAACACACTGATCTAGTGGCTGTGGCACACTAGTGCAGTTTGGAGGGAGAAACACAAGTTCTACATTTCACAGTTTAACTGCCGGATGTGCTGAGCAGTTGTCAACTAGCAGCACAACTTTGCGCATTCGCACACCCATCCTGGCATAAAAAACATGGAGTCAGTTTTTGAATAACTCTCTGGTCATCCAAGCCTTCTTGTTTACATTGCATGTACATTGCAAGTCACACACACCACAAAATGCACAAGGTTTGGTTGACTTACCAATCACGTACAGCATAAGCTTGTCGCTTCCATCAATGTTGGCACACAATAATACGGTTTGGCGCTCTTTGCTTTTTTCCCCGCCCTTACATGGGTCACATTTAGTTGCGAGCATTTTATCAGGCAAAAGGTTATAGAATATACCAGACTCGTCTGCATTATAAATGTCTCGTGGTGCATACAGTTTCAAAATGTCCTGGAACATAGGATCCCACATCTTTACTGCCTCGTCACTTACACTTCCCAATTCCCCAGACACAACATGTTGAGTAATTCCTTATTGCACTTTAAGTCTGTGCAGCCAACTCTCGCTACACTCAAAATCTTCAATATTCATTCGAAGAGATAGCTCTGACACTTTGGCTTCGAGCATAGGCCCACTGATTGGCACACCAGAAGAACATTCAGAACAACACATCCTCTAGATCAGAATGGTCTGCAGTTGTCTGCATATTTTGCTGCAGAGCAGCAGCTTCTATTTTGTCATTATTTTTAAGCATCATGAACAGTGTGGAGGAACGCAGATTGTATCGCCTGCCGATCTCACTTTTGCTGACATTCCCCACTTCGCACTCTGCAATAATTTTCAATTTCGTATTTCGTTGCAATATTGAGTAATTCACGCTTACTTATGCTTACTATTTTAAAATTGAAAAAAAGAAAAAAAAAAAGTATACTCGACTAAATAGCCACGTAATTTATCCAAAATAAATACAGCCTTAACATTTCCCAAAGCAACAAGTTGCTAAGATCTGCACTTGGTGGAAACAGACTAGGTTTGCATGAAAAAAAGCATGAACGTGTACAAAATTCCACAGATATGCACATGCACCGCATCATAGCGCCACAAGTGCGACAGAGAGAGATACGGCCACATCAGAAGTTTTAAAAATTGCCACATTGGAGCGCCACATTGGAGCGCCACATGCGTGAGAGATGAATGCGTCCATGGCCGAAGCTTGAAAATTGCAGCACTGTAGCGCTACAAGTGCGATATATTGGGACAAAAGTACGCAAGGTATTGATTGTTATCGCTACCAGCCTATCGTTACAGCGAATGAAATCGTTGAAGTTTACTCGTAAATAAATATATCAACCTTGATTTTTGTATACGAAGGGCTGGTACATTTGAAAATTTTCGTAATAGTGAATGTCTGGTTACAGGTCATATTCATTATGACGAGGTTTACCATACTGTTAAAGGATTCTTTGAAATTCAACACCTAAGAAGTTGAAAATTGTTGAAATCAGTTTTCGAATAATCATAGATATAGTTCAAACCTGACACACTATAGTCATGATTTCTAATTCAATGGAACATTCATACAAATACATATTAAGAAAGTTTAGGATTTTCCAAATTCCATACTCAAGAGAGCAAAAAACTTCACTTGTCATTTGAAGTTTGTATTATAAAGGTGAACATAACCTTACACGTTTCTCCTATCCAGGCTGTAACTTTGTCGTTAAAGATAACCATGATACCGGAGGAAGCAGAAGGCCAAACTTACTGGCTCTGGGACGAAATGCACGATAGAGCCGAGTGCTGATGGATCCACACTCGTTCTCCACTGCATCGTAGAGTGAGCCCAACATTTGTACGAGGCTGTTCTCACCATCTGTGCTGCTGCTGACCCTCGTGTGATCAGTGAAGTAGAACCTGCAACATAATCCAGCAAAATGCACTCACACAGTACAACAGCATTCCTCTACACTCTTACCCAAAATATGTATAACTGTACATCACTTGAACTTAATAGTAGTATTATTCAACACAGCAGTAATATAGAGTTTTTCTAAATAGTTTTCTTGATGGGCACATGTGTAGAATTTGGTAAGTTAACACATCACCATCAACACATATGATGACTAGTATGATCAAACAAACTGAAGTTGAATGTATCTGTAACAATGTAGGTGATCCAAGTTACTTTATCTCTAATAAAATTGTTGAATGATAGGAGTTATAAATAACACAACTTCTGGGAGTGTAAGCACTAAATACACATCAAACACCCACATGGCATTACAAAAACTGTATATCATAAAATAAAACCTACTATGTGTAATATTTGTCTCGTTCTCACTGTTTTCGTTCAATATTGACATTACATTATTTCACACATATTGTTCTGTTATTGACTAACAATTTTTATTTTGTTTTGCTTATTTGCCGACATTACATTATTCGTACTAATTTACTTTAGCATGTAAGGGGTACACTTTAGGGTTTCATTTATTTATAAAGTTTTACTTGGCCTTCTTTACGATAAAATAATAATAATTTTAAAAGATAAACGTATTATATTGGTTAAACAATTTTACATTCTTGTTCACTGTTTTGTTTTGTATACAAATGCCCAATATAAATTATTAACAAATTTGTTATTCACTCAGCCTTATATGCATGATATTTATTTTACATTAGTTCCTCTGGCTATGGACTGGTCAATTAAAAATGTTTGCTATCCGTGAGCATTTTACGGCATCACCCTACTTGCATTGCGTACAGCTTAGTTTGTTTCAAGCATGCAAATTAATTTATGGTAGAAGTATTTGCAGCGATAAATATTTTTTATTATTATACAGAAGGTGGGACATGTTGAACTCATTTATAAAGTCAACGAAGGTGAAGTGGGGTAGAGATGGCCTATTGAAGAAATAGAAGGGCAGGGAAAACTAAAATATCCTGTGAAATCTACCCACCCTTAATTGAATGTCAGTATCCTAGTCACACAACTACGACTTCTAGCAAAACTAATACAGTATTTACAAAATTATCAACAAAATAACTGACTGTATCATCTGTAATTTAAGTGGAAATTTCAAAAATCATTGAGTGTCTTATAATATATTTTTGTAAGTAGAAATATTTTAATACCCTAAAACAGACAGAAACCTGGTACTTTTTTCAATAGGAAATCAAACCGAATAAAATATAATGTCGAAAAACATATTCATTTTAAGAAGGTTGAAGCATTAGTAAATACATAAAAACAATAATTTAATAAATAAACACTGCAAAACAGCATAAATAAGACGAGAATGACGATGAGAGCACATACTTAATAGGCTGTGCAGACATGGCATCATTCCAAGTGGCTCCTGGAGGATGGCAGAACATAACCTGCAGGACCAACTTGAGGTTATTCATTCTGCGTGTGAGGTGTAGGTGGAAATTGTATGGCCAGCTCCAGTCGTACCTACAACACACACCATACCACTCTTACAAGCATATGTAGAAGCATGAAAGAACACCAGAGTGCATATACTGTCATATGCCTTATTTATGTATCCCTCTACGAGTCGGCCAAGAGGTTCTCATTAGTCAAGAAACTGTAACCCAATAAACAAAGTAAAAATATGTTTCAGTTACATAAACTTTTTTACATTGACAAGCTTCAACAAATAACCAGTATGCCATTTTTAATACCTTCAAGGTATTTTAAGTTTTTATTTAACTACGACTTAGCCATATTCCCAAAAAATAAAAACTAAAAAACACAGCACAGAGTGCCTTTTCATGAGCATGAAGCCCTTTTTATTGGCGTTTGCAGAAAAATAAAACAATAAATGAATGGAATATAAATTTATATATTCATCTTAAAACAAAAAAGTATTTCATAACAGCATATATAACCCACCCTTGTCCCAAAAATAATTAGAACACTGAGCATGTAGAGACTTTTCACGAGTATGAAGTCATTTTTAAGTATGACAATGAATGAATTTTATCAACTTGTATGAACACACAGACATCTTCTAGTTAAGAGAAACATCCTAGAATGGTAGATACTACTGACTTTCGTCCCAAAAAAATGAAAATGCAAAACTCCCAGTGACTTTTCGTGAGTGCGATATCTTTGTTCGAAAGTTTTCTTGCAGAAAAATAAAACAATAAATTAATGAAATATTAATTTATAGCAATAGAAGGACGTATTCAAATCTATAGTACACACTACACTTCCGTTGGCTTCAAAAAAATTTTATCACAACGTTGCAAATCCACCATATGTATACAAAGTAGCCAGCGTAGCCTCCAAATGTAAGTATTTACTACAGTAAATTGGAAAAGCAAATGTTTTCATTGTTTTCTCTGTTGTATAAAACTTCTGTACCACTTAACTAACATCAAAACAATCCCTCAGATGCAGCTTTCTGTTACTGCTGGCGATAACTGAAATCAGTAATGGTCCGTCACAGTTCATTAGAAGTAACAGACCCATACCAGTAACATGTAAATATTAAGTCGTCCGTGATTTGAGAGATTATACAAACAAAAGAAACTCTGATACTCATCTGATAAGTTATTACACCAGTGGCAGTCCAAGGAACTATGTACAATGTTGGTATGATGCAACCACATCCTGCAGAGCAATACATACCTAGTCAGTAACACTGTGAAAATTGTCCATTGATGGTAGTGTAGTATGTGTCTAAAAATATCACAGCATTCTTCTCTCTTGTTATTTCAATTGTTAAGAGTGTTACTATGAGTGATATTATAACAAAAAAAAGAACTAAACGTGAGCAGATAATTCATCGGGGCAGACGTAATGAATGACAACTCTTCTAAATAAATTAAGGGATTTAAACAGATCATAAAGTAGGAAGGTCATTTACTATGATTAAAATTTTAAAGGAGAAAAGAAAAAAAGGTCTCATCCTGTCTGATAAAGAAGTAAAAAGGATGGCGAAAGCAGTATGTATAAGTGCAAAACATTGCCAGATATTGTGAGAAAGCAGACAGAGCAAGAACTTCCATTTAGACCCAAGGAAATTGTCATTCACGACAAAATAAGATAGAACTTGATGAATTCAATTAAACTACCATGAACCAAACGTTTGTAGAATACAGTACAGTATTATAAAGTACCAAAAGAAATTCTCAGTTTGCATAAACTCCTAAATGATGTGAAAGAAAAGACACCATTTTCTGTGAAAAAAGATACAATTTGAAGCCATAGGATTTTAATTTTAGTAATGTTAAGACACATGATAACACAGTGAAATATTGTCCCACTGCAGTCATACTCCCTTCATTTTATCTCAAAAACCGTGTAAAAAAACTGGCCATACCCTCCTACTAAGTTGTATGTGAGTTTCATCGTATGGCAGCTTATTATGTGTTTATGGTCACTGGTATGCCTCCAGGCTGTTAAGGTGCCTCCTCAACAATCTGCTTAGGTAGTGTGCTACAAGTAAGAGTAATTACACTTCAATTGATTGTTATTATTGCCCGGTCATAAGGGAGTGTGTGCCTGGCTTGCCAACGCATCATGTATTTGAATTGAGTTGGGTGTGTCATCTGTTTTATTATAAATGAAATTGAACTGGGAATATCAAACAATCTTCACTATTGCATTCCTTCTGCAATAAATTACCTGTCAATGTGATAAGTTAATAATGCCCGGTGAGCCACACATATTTAAAATTAACTATAATGTCAAATGTCTTAGTGTAGTTGTAATATATAAGTATTATCTGACATATTTATGAAGGGTAACTAATTAACTAATTTTACATTTGTACTTTTGTGGAAATTGAGACTGACCTTATGGAAAGTCACAAGGGCCATCTATCTGCAATGTGGAATTAGTATTTGAGTTAAATTTTGTGCTAAAGGATTTAATCAGGTCTCATTTTGATCAGCATTTTATATTTTCAGGATTTTAGTAATGTTGTTTTTCGTGATATAATTGATTGGAATGACACAATTGCAGATTTTCCATTTTGGTTTCTTGTCCATTGTTTGTGTTTGGCCTCTGGACATGCTGGCATTGGGCTGATAGCATGATAGGCTTATACTTGGTTTTCCCGGGTCCTGCGTGATGTAGTTAGGGTTGCAACTGCATTTTTAGTTCAATTTTGTATCTATCCACGAGGGTACACCATTCCAATTTAATTTGTTTTCAGTCTCAATAACCAACATTTGCTATTTCCGTAATGCAATTAATTATTGCTTTAGTGGCCAGAGTCTGCAGTTTTGAATTCATGACAACGTGGTGTATAAAAGAGATTATAATAATTAAAAGGGTTCCCTGAGACCGAGGTATGCATGCATCTGCACCTTCATGGAGGTGAGCTTATGCACTGCCATCTTCTCTTGTCTATAAGAGCACCTCGTGTAGAAAGGGTGGCTGCAGCCACATGTGTTGGTGGCTCACCAGAAATTTTTGTAGTTCTCTCTTTGAAGTAACCAAAATGGTGAATTGTGGCAGTTCATTAGTAAAAGGTCGCATCAATTAATCAGTATTATTATTATCCATCCATGTGTTCTTGAACCTACAACAAAATAATAGCACCCTGAGATAAGAAAAACCTTGCCACCGCATGTGATGCCGTGGCGACATTCTGGTTGGTCAGTAACTTTGATGCTGAAGCCGAAAGATTACTCTGCTACCACCACATTACCAAATATGAAATATCAGTTCATACACATTAAACAGTAAATAAATGCTGGCAACACTACTAGGTTCCGGGAGTTATGGTGAACCAAATTGTTGGGCAAAGGACTACTGTAGTGCATTCTGGTGGTGAAATGGGTTTCATTGAAGGGGTGGAATAAATATATTATTCCAAGTCTGTTGCAACAGATTACCACAGTGAAATGAACAGCATAAACTACAATACCTGATTTCAGAAGCTAATGATTCTGAATATCACCTGGTTGCATTGCAGTTCTCACCAATGCATCATATCACACTGTGCAAGAGAAAAATCTCTCACCAATGCTTTCTGGAAATCACATACTATATTGGTGTGATTATTTTATAAACACATTGCAACCAATGAGGACCTGACCACAGGAAAGTTGCTACAGATTTTAAAAGACAGAGAGTTTTCCGCTTTACAGTTACCAAACTGTCACTAAGACCTTAATCTGATTGAACTGATGTGAAATTTAGTAAAAAAAAAATTGTGGCAATTAGTGTGAGTAAGCTTTCACTGTTGACTATGAAACAACTGACAAACTGATTGAGTGAAGTGACAACAGGTGACTGGAAAAAAGCATGCAGCCATGTAAGAAACAATAAGGATACTGGCATTGTGATGGACTAATAGAGCAGGAGACAGTATGTAACAGTTATCAACATTGAGCTGGAAAGCAGTGATAAAGACAGTGACAAGAGGAAATCCACATGGCCACTGCTTCAAAATCTGAGGACAGCACAACACACTGCAGGCAATTCTACCACCACGGTTGGTTAAAGTCCATTAGACTAAACATTTAGGTGTCCTACTCAAACGTATGTCAACTTTTTTTTTTGCATCCATGTGTTAAGTGTCTCCCACAAGAAAACTGAACACTGCAAAACTCAAATATTCATCACTGATACGTCTAACACAGCTAAAAAAAATTGAGTATTTTTAAATAGAGTATTAGCTGATGGATCTATCAGAAAATTGCCCAATACAAATTATATATTATCAACAATACTATTAGTATATAACACCAAAAGAAAAATATTTGAAAGTCATTGCAGTATTCAGTTCAAGGGTGGTCAGGGGCCTCTCTACCTGTGCTTCAAATGTGTTGCAGTGAGTTACAGCTATTCTTATTTTGACTAAACTATTTGACACACATTGTATTTGTATATCTACAAAAATAAGGCGCCTTGAACTATGTCGCTATAGTTTACAAAATTCGGGACATTTATTAGAAACATCAGTTTCGGGCCCCTCAAAATAGCCAAAAATGAGTTTTCCAGACCGTAAAAATAACAACCGGATTCAACAAACACAACTATAGAAACAAGCGTTAAACTTTGAACTATAATTTTTACAAATTAAATTATGTGGTTACCACGTAAAAAGTCCCACAAGAAAAAGGGTAACTGTCACTGCATGCCGTCTGAGTGGTTTGCGCAGAGAGGCGACAACGACTTATGTACATACGTCAGTCAACAGCACCCTACCGCTCCTGCCTCTCACACACAAACACAACCTATCTAGGGAAGCCCCTTAAAGCACAAACTCCGTCCACCTCTACTTCTCACAATTGCAAAACCTGTTGACATCTTCAATGTTGATGTCTATGTCTCTGTGCACAGGTAGAAAGGCGAGCCCTGTCAAACGCTCCTCAGTCATCCTTTATTGAATCCAAGTCTTGAGCCTCCTTAGTGTTGAAAAACTGCACTTGGCAGATGCTATTGATATTGGAAGGGTCACCAATTCATGGAAAAGTGACTTCATAAGTGGATAACTGATCGCATCACACTTTTTGTAAACTTCAAGAGCTGACTGAGAATGCATAAATGTATTTATGTTACATGTCTTGAATCAAACCACTTTATTCATCAGTCGAACCAGCGTGGTATCCTTCTTCATAGCCATCACATTGGAATATTGTTCACACATGCCAGTAATTTTATTTGTCAAAACTGCCAAATACGATGTGGATTCTATTATGGAAGGAAGCACGGAAAGCAATTGAAGACTATGAAGCGAGTCGTTACTAAAACGACTATTATGATTCGATATTATAAAACCTAACACTGGTATGAACACAGACAGTTTCCAGTACGACTGCACTTCATCAGATTCGTCATTGGTGGTTCTTTGATAATTCGGTCCGTTTTTTTTGTTTTTTTTTTTTTATTTTAGTCTTTGCAAGTCATGGTGTCCATACATCTACGTCTAAGTCTTCCATTAAATTTTTTGCTCTTTGAAATATTACCCATAAAAATTAATCTGCCTTGTTTCTCTTCTCTTCCAAAACCTCTATTTCATTTACCTTTTTATTTGCTAAACCAATATCCATATGATTACTTTGCAGAGCAACACTGAGTTTCGTTGTAGTGCTCATTAAATCACTAAGACACTGTGACAAACACTGTGACAAACTCACAGTCGCAGATGACTTCAGTGTACTTTTGATGCTGATTTTTGATCGCACCATTTAAATATTTCAGCAAGAGCCCTGGCAACACAAGCTAAATCTTCTTGAAACTGTAAAATTGAGTCATGCGTTTCAACCCACCTCGTTTCACAGATGCCAAGTAATTGATAGCCCACGACATTTTTGAGAACAAAGTTACATTTACTCAAAGCATTGAAAAAGACTGCAACTGCTTGTAATACCCCAATAGTATTCCTGACAGCTTGAACTTTACTTGATTTTGAAATCACCAAGATTAAAACATGATTGTTACATGGGTAAAGACAACAGCATTCTGCTTTCTTCTGAATTCCTTTTACTGCTCCACAAACATAAAAAAGATTCACACTACAGCCATCACACCCTATGCCTACACAGTTTTTAATGTCAAGTCGCAGTTATTCTCAAAATTTAAGCACAGTTTGACCCAAAATGATTCCTGAGATAATTGGTTCACAGCCTTAATTTATTAAATAATTAGCATTGTGAATGGTAATAAACTCGACAAAGTTATCACTCCCTCGTATCCCCTCCCTGAGGTCCCCTGTCGGGGTTGAGTACCCGGGCTGGTTGAGCATCTAGACTTGGACTCTAGCAGTGGTCTTATATGTGGGTGTATCCGGAGAAGTGGGTCCCCGGAGTGAAGATACACTTTGACAACCGTAGACAGGGTGGGGGTGCGGAACTACTCTCTTATTTTGTGGAGGGTAGGTAGGTATAGTCTCCCACTTATCTAAAATAGCTGTCTAAGCAGCAGTGCCTTCCTTCTGGAAAGTGGCTTTTCTTTTGGTTCCTGTTGAGCCTCTTGGCGGATCTGGAGTACCCGAGGGTGCGGTGCAGGAGCCGGGTGTGGCGATGTTTTTAGTGGGCTAAGTAGCGGCCGTACCCAGCGACGTGCCTCGTGGAGGATGTGACTGACTTGGTCTGGGTTATATTTCCTATTTTGGAACTGGTGGCTGAAGACCGGAAGAGACAGCTTGCATCCGGGCACCTTCTGAGGTGTCGGAATGAGGCCAGAGAGTAAGTTAGCTGCAGGAGGGCAGACCTGGTGCCATTCTGTGGCGGCTTGCAACTTACGCTCATCAAGAGAGCGTACCTCCTCTAGATCAATGTTAATAATGAGCAATGAATTGTGCCCGTCCAAGGCACTAGTTAACCAGACTACGATCTATCTGACCTACGCCTGAAAGCCTGGCCTAATCGGGCTAATCCCGGGGTGTGCATAGGTACAACTATTCCAAGGGAGTACACAAAAGAGCACAGACAAACACACACATTAAATACGAGTGGGAACGACAACATCTACTAGAAACAAACGTAATCGTGGCATGGTTTCGACATATGTATTTACGTCAATGTGCTTTGATGACAAACGTTACAAATTACACAAAATCGTTATTAAAACACAAGCAAAATGGGCTCAAAGCCCTTAACAAATAAATGAGGGCTCGTAAACCTTATCCAAAAAACACCAGAAGGAGTATAATACAGTTCAAATGGAAAATTCAATACCTCGACTCTCGTTTATCGCTCACCACATGAACATTCGCTCGGCCAATTAGAATAATAGAAAGGTGAAGAAGTAAGCAAAAACTAAACACACACGGAAATATTAAGCACAAAACCAACAAAGGGTGGACACGTGAATTACCTAACCGTAACACGGAAGAACGACCCTAAAGTAAACACTTACCAAAGCAAAACGATCGGGCGGGCGTTGAGGTGATGGCGAGAGAGGCACAACCTACTCCTCGAAGCACTGGGGAAAGAGTGACGAGCACAAGACGGCGAGACGCTAAGGCAGAAGCGAGGAAGGAGGGAGGGAAGGCAGGCCAAAGGTGGGGACACGAAGAATACCGAAGACACCTGAGCTCCGACGAAGTGGCGAGGCATGCGCACTACACAGATCCAGACGTCACAGTGCGAGACCGTCGGCTGACGTAACATCCTTGGCGTAGGATCCAAACAAGTCCAAAGGCACACAGAGGCAGAAACCTGAGATCAGTCTCTAGTACTTCAAGGAAGGTGCTATCCCAGCACAGAATCGTCGGACATGAGTTTCTCTTTAAATAACACGCAAGTTCTGGAATTACGTCGTTGTATTTTACTGCAAATGTACACAAGTTCACAATGGTATGTTTTACACTAACTCACAATGTTACTTAAATTAATCACTTTAGAATATAGGCGCATTATATAGTCTCGTGGCTACTAATTTCAAGATGGAGACTCGCACACTTCCGATTTCCGCGGGGCTGCTTCCGACAAACTCCCAGTACTGAGACGCATCAAGCGGCGCAATAATAAATGGTAGGGAGTATTCCCTTTTACCCCGTGCACGATTACTAGGGTTAACTTCTTACTCCTCGAACTCACCCTTAGGCATCAGGATTGGGTAGAGAGGGGGGAAAGCTGCCTGTGGTGAACCTACCAGTTCATAGTCAGCTAAAGGTTGCAGGTAGTGAGTAGGTTTTTGGTGCGGGTTGGATGGGAGGGCTGCCTATGGCGCACTTACCAGTTCGCAGTCAGCACTAGGTAGGAGGAGGTAGGAAGGGAAGGGAAGGCTCAGTGGGAGTACGAGCCCTAGACTACTGACCTAAGGACGAAAGCTCGCCCTTTATAAACCCCAGAAGGGGGTGGAAGTCCTGTTAGCGAGTGGTGCTGTGGTCATCTGCCGCTGCAGGCATGCCACTCCAACACGCGCACATTTCTCACGAAAACAAAAACTATCACTCCTGCGTCCTAATTTTCCCCGGGGAACACGTTGCCGAAAATTTAAATAACTCGAGATTATATGCTCAAATTAACACACTGCATCCAAATATTCATATAAAAAGTACACATAAACATATTTCTAAATATTATGTTTATTTGACTCCAGCACTTTTTTTTTTTGCAGACTGGTGTTTTTCAATATCTCTCGTGACATTCATTACCATTTCCTGCTTACGGGTTTACAAAGGTAAGCTATTACTTTTTAATTATTATACAACATCTTTAAAGCTGTAAGTAGCAACATGGGGCGTAACATTAATAGAGCTGACCCTTCAACAAGCCGGTAGGCCTAATCCTACTTTATACATATAAATGTGGGATGAGCGTAAAAATAATCTAATAGCAACTACAGGGTGCGTCAAAGTCCTTCCTAATAGTATCCTCAAAGACATAACATAATGACAAACTCAGCTGAGAGATACACGCTACATCGCTAGTATAATAAAAAATTACACTGTAGCATTTTGTGCAGGCTACTCCCTCCCTGATAATCGCAATAATTTAGTCTCCACAGCAACTCATCAACTCATTTGTTGATATTTTGCTGACGTAAGTAGCATTTGCTACACTGGTGCAAACATGCTCGAGTACAGTATCTACACTATCTATCCTAAAACGTAGCAATGCCCGGAAATTTCCATCACTTACAGGAGAATCACCGACACAACGACCAACCAACCTCCGCAATAAACTAGTCTGTCCAAAACTCCACCAATCGCAACCTCTAGCAAAACAACCAGCACCAGAGGCTCCTACCATTGCAATAGTTCTCGCTGTGGTTCCTGTGGCATTCACCAGCCCTATACCTTCTTCAACAGCAGACTCACCAACCACACATATCTCATCCAAGGCAGCTACAACTGTGCTACAAAAAAATCTGAAATACCAGCTCCAGTGCAAACACTGTGATGCAGTGTACAAAGGCCTCACCACCAACACTCTATGACAAAGAACGAATGACCACAGAGCTGACACAAAGCAAGCCTTAGCTGGACGAAACATCTGCCCACAAGAAAAGCCAGTTGCAACTCATGAAGTTTCCCACAACAAAGAGTTTAATTCCTGCTATAGCACCAGAATTGTAAAATCCTTGCCATCTTCTTACAACAGTTCAGAAATCAAGATGCTCGGAACTGGCCCATCAATACATTACAAAACAAGATAGCCTCCAGGCGTCAATATTAGATAATTCCATTTTTCCAACCTCACCCACCTGTCCAACAGACGCTATCACAATCAGACCTACATTACTGTCCCCATGTTTGAATTTTCTGCCACGCTTAGTTCCCCTTCTTGCCTCTATGCTTACAGGTAACAGCACACACTGTCGACTGGACTGCAGTGTGCCACGTCTTGCCACCCAAGAAAGCCAGTTTGATACTAGCGAAACATCGCGACCGCACTTCCGGGAAAAAGGGTGTCTCGTCCCTTCATGTGTGTATCTGTTTACAAGTATCATCTATAAAAAAAGTACTTCTACCTCTGTCTTTTATATTACTTTGTTAGCTTAGCGGACTGTTTCCCACCTTTCCCATACAATAGTATAAATTATGTTGAGACAATCATTGTTTCAGGTAAGCCTACAACTGCAAAAAACTGTGTGCAATGCATTGCTTCTACGAAACAAACTGTTGTCATTATTTTCACAGAAAATAGTGGAAACAAGGCAGCAAGGACGCACTTTCGATTAGATGGATGAAAAGTACACGGCTGGAAGAAATGGTTAAATGAAAATAATGCAGTTTTCTGTAAATACAATTAATTTCACTAAAAAGTACATTCACAGCTTAGAATTGAGTTGTTGTGACCCGCAATCCTTTTTGCCTAACCTCATACACTTATTACCTGTGTACATACTACAGTAGTATCCACCTAATTACCTGTTTACATGCTACCATTCCCTTACGTCTCATGCTCAAGTACATTAAATAATTATCCCTTTTATTCTAGGTCAACCTTGCAGTTAAAGTAGTTAGCTTCTCTGAAGATAAATTCCTCATTTTCGTTCTCCAGATAATGGCTGACACTAGAGGTCACTGCTAATGCCATAAACTGTCTCCTTGTCACTAATTTTAGTCTAGTGACAAGCTATAACTTTGAGCACTAATTGCACCCCAGTATAATTAATTCCTATCACAGATACCAACTTCATTAGAAACAACAACTTGAGTCCAATCTGACAGTTTAAGGTCTGTAGAGATCAAACCTAATAAAATCGAAGTACAGAATGAGTCCTAAATGCCAGGGCAATACTTATTACGTTGGCTATGCTCTATTCCTTCATCAGAGTCATTGGGTAAACTCACACTGTAGACAATTATTTTGTGTCTAGGTTCACTACCATTTTGCTGTTCACACTGTTCACTTACAACTTGATATTCATAAGTGTTACATGCTGTACTTGTACAGGTACTTAATAATTTTTGTAGTCCACAGCCAGTGTGTTCTTTGCATGCACATATTACCTACATCACTCCCCTTACCTCACAGGGAGGCCCTTTATGCACAGCCAACCTCACCTGCTCATCTAGCATACAACAAGGGCATAACTTTCCTTAACAAAACTTCCACGAAAAATTTAGGTGTGGCTTAGAATTGAAAATGGCTTTAATTTTGACGCAATGCCGTCACATCCTCTTATATATTACGTTAACGCTCGTCTCCGATTTTTAACACTTTGCCATTTAGGCCTAAGAGCACTAGTATTCACCCACACCTTTGCCGTTTGCAGACTGCCGTTTATTTTCACGTAACGATAATATTCTAGCATGTAAGAGTGTAAAGATAAAGCTTTAATTGTGAAACAGTCTTTACTTACGTCCAAGTGTTATCCAGTGTTTATTTTCCATGTTTAACTGCCTTTGTAACATTTATTAACCTGTACAAGTGTTTATTTACAAATACGGCCGAGTGTCTTACCAGTGGTGCCAATCCCGTGCACGGACTCTGCAAATGTGCACTAAACAATAATCACGGGAAATACACACGTAAATATGAATTGTACTGTTTGTTATTGCTTAAAAATATGTTTATCATTATGTAAGTGTTTCTGTGTATTAATTATAGTGTTAAACGGCAATATTTAAAGTAGGGAAGTTTGCTTGTATAGCAGAGTAAATTTGTGCCCCGAGAGAGTATTTCCTTAGTGTGAGTGTGGCACACCGTAGATGCAGACAGCCTCGAGCGGCCGAGCGGCCATTTTGCTAACGGTACTTCAGCCATCCTCAGGGGTATATAAGGCGGGCGCTGCGCCCAGATAGTCAGTCGTCAGCAGCTCGGCCTTCGGGCCGGGTCAGCCTGGCACCCCCGCGAGAGTTCGTTGGCAGCTCCTCTGAGTTCCCGTCTCTCAACACCCCCGGCTTTGGCCACCCCCTACCAATCCGAGGCGACTTCTTGCGAACGGAGAGGAGACCCTCACACCTTACCTACCTAAACGGGACGACTTCTTGCGAATGGAGACCCTCACACCTTACCTACCTAACCGAGGCGACTTCTTGCGAATGGAGACCCTCACACCTTACCTACCTAACCGAGGCGACTTCTTGAGAATGGAGACCCTCACACCTTACCTACCTAACCGAGGCGACTTCTTGCGAATGGAGAGGAGACCCTCACACCTTACCTACCTAACCGAGACGACTTCTTGAGAATGGAGACCGTCACACCTTACCTACCTAACCGAGACGACTTCTTGAGAATGGAGACCGTCACACCTTACCTACCTAACCGAGGCGACTTCTTGCGAATGGAGACCCTCACACCTTACCTACCTAACCGAGGCGAATTCTTGCGAATGGAAACCCTCACACCTTACCTACATAACCGAGGCGACTTCTTGAGAAAGAAGACTTTCACATCTTACCCCATGGAACTTAATTACCTTGTTTTCTCCTTTCATGAGATTAACCTGTGTACCAACCTTGACATCTAATACAAGGCGAGTGATATATGCCTTGCCCTCTGTTTATGTAAAAGATGACACCCTGTGCTAGCAAGTAGAGTTCGTCCTTGTTGGCTCACTCAGTAGTCACTCGCTGATTCGAGGATAACTCTATTACCAACTACTCTAGAAGAACCACCCTAATATCTCATGCTCTCTACCTCACAGGTCTTCTAGATACACACACTGCTCACATTCAGCAATCTTACTTGCAACCCCGCACATCTAGCACAGTGGGATCGCGTCAATTTCAGTACAAACATGATAACCACAATTCAACCCTGCTCCCTCCTTAACCATCTATCCAATTACCGTATAAACCCACGTACCACCCGTCCCTGTGTAAGACCCGCATCCTGATTTTTAGAATGACTTTGTGGGATAAAAAATTTTGGAACAGATCTGTGTGTAGAAAATCGTTTTGTATGAGAAGGGAGTTTAGCTTTAAACAGTCACAAATATTAAAGTATTACAATGTAAAATGTATATTTTTTTGGTCACGATGTTTATTAACAATGACTAATAGAAGCCGGGTGAGTGCTGCGTAGCACTGTAGCAGGCGACAGATAAGCTCTGACTGGCGCGAGCGTGACCTTGCCAGCCCAGCTGTTACCGTTTGCTCTCTCACTCCCGCCTCCTTGTCTCGCGCTCGGCAATGAACGATCGATAAAGCACGCATCTCAACTCAGTCACGCGACGATTTCCGGAAACTTCGCTGCCGCACCACGAAACGCACGTCTTTCACCACTGGCCATTTGTAGTTTGTCTTTATTCTTCCTCCAATCTCGCACACACGATTCGTCGACATTGAATTTTCTTCCCACAGCACGGTTACCGAACTCTTCCACTTCACTAATAACCTTTAATTTTTCCGCAACTGTGAATGAACGCAGCTTCTTATGACTCATTTCTACTTTCAGCTATGAATACACATATGAAATCACTCGGTACCGGTACTTCACGGTATGTGCTGTGCTTCGCTATCACGCTCGAGATGTTTGTGCGCAGCAAGCTGCAATGTGGCAACACCGAATGGAATGTGACCTACGCTGCTGGCTCTACCTCCCACCCCCTCGCCCAACCAAACTCGCTTCGCTCCAACCGCCCATTCCATCCTATCTTCAACCGTCTGGCGTCTGCACTCTGCACAGTGCACAACACAGCCGCGCGGCTGACATCATTCCACATGGTTATCACAGCCGTTACGTGAATTAATTAAGTCATTCGTCAAAAAACTAGGGTTCACTCTACCTCGCACAATACCTTGCTTAAGGATAATGGTGGCAAGTTGTACTACGGCAGTGCTTTTTCGTCAGTGCAAAAACGGCCCACGTGCAGTTTGACCAATGTACCACCCGCACCCCACTTTTAGAAACTTATATTTTCGCAAAAAGGTGCGGGTGGTACGTGGGTTTATACTACATACTAGAACATTCTCAACACATCTACCCAGCTTATAGAATTCAGAGTAAATTTGAGCCCCGAGAGAGTATTTCCTTAGTGTGAGTGCGGCACACCGTAGATGCAGACAGCCTCGAGCGGCCGAGCGGCCATTTTGCTAACAGTACTTCAGCCCTCCTCAGAGGTATATAAGGCGGGCGCTGCGCCCAGATAGTTAGTCGTCAGCGGCTCGGCCT
This sequence comes from Medauroidea extradentata, assembly GCA_003012365.1. Lineage (NCBI taxonomy): Eukaryota > Metazoa > Arthropoda > Insecta > Phasmatodea > Phasmatidae > Medauroidea > Medauroidea extradentata. The sequence continues at coordinate 27,107 of PNEQ01098504.1, forward strand.
TCGGGCCGGGTCAGCCTGGCACCCCCGCGAGAGTTCGTTGGCATCTCCTCTGAGTTCCCGTCACTCAACACCCCCGGCTTTGGCCACCCCCTACCTATCCGAGGCGACTTCTTGCGAATGGAGACCCTCACACCTTACCTACCTAACCGAGGCGACTTCTTGCGAATGGAGAGGAGACCCTCACACCTTACCTACCTAACCGAGACGACTTCTTGAGAATGGAGACCGTCACACCTTACCTACCTAACAGAGGCGAATTCTTGCGAATGGAGACCCTCACACCTTACCTACCTAACCGAGGCGACTTCTTGCGAATGGAGACCCTCACCCCTTACCTACCTATCCGAGGCGACTTCTTGAGAATGGAGACCCTCACCCCCTACACTGTACCCTTACCTACCATCTTGCTGAGAGCCTGGGAAGGAAGGGACACTGTCAAATCCGTGCCACGTATGAGTAAAAGGGAATACGCCCTTTTTAATGTCAGTTATAAAGTGTTGGTACACACTTCGCTGCCTTGTAAAGTTATTGGAAGATACATAATATAGTAGACTTTCCTTGGGATCAGAGAGATCGCCGTATAATTAGCATTAACCCAGTCTGGCTCGTTAATCCATTATCGTCAACGGTGCAGCGCCTACAGTAATAGGCTATTGAATGTTATTGCAAACCTCTCAGGATCAAAGAGATGATCGCCACCCAGTTTCGGTCAAGAGTAAAGGCCTTAATTCTGCCCAGTATTTGAATGGCCCGGAGTGCTATGTATAATTGTATGCATCATAATATGTCCTGTGGACTTAGTATTGTATTTCCAAGTTGTATCATTGTTATTGTTGTATCCTGTTGCCTAATCTCATATTGAGACCCCAGTGTTAAAATGTATGTCATCAAATTATGATTGACATCTAACCCTGAATAAGGACCATGTACCAAAGCTACTGTTGTATTCATCATGTTGTGGCAATTACTGTAACTTGTGTTAATGAATATAAACACCCCATGGAACTGAATTACCTTGTTTTTTCTCTTTCATGAAATTAACCTGTGTACCAACCTTGACATCTAATACAAGGCGAGTGCTATATGCCTTGCCCTCTATTTATGTAAAAGATGACACCCTGTGCTAGCAAGTAGAGTTCGTCCTTGTTGGCTCACTCAGTAGTCACTCGCTGAGTCGAGGATAACTCTAGAAGAACCACCCCAATATCTCATGCTCTCTACCTCACAGCTCGCATTCAGCAATCTTACTTGCAACCCCGCACATCTAGCACAGTGGGATCGCGTCAATTTCAGTATAAACATGATAACCACAATTCAACCTTGCTCCCTCCTTAACCATCTATCCAAATACATAGTAGAACATTCTCAACTCATCTACCCAGCTTATAGAATTCTTCACATTATAAAAGACGCTAGACAAACCACCTTCCTTCCTTCCTCTGCAATACAATTCTCAGAACTTGACATTATTGTCAAAACTCCAATGTTGCAAAAATATTATCACCCTTAATGCCAACCTAGGCTGCAGACAACACCAGAATGGAGGAAAACAGCTAATAACAGTATATGTAATATCAAGCACATAAGCTGCAAACACACACATAAAGGAAGATGGTGTAGTACATACCTCTGGCTGCCATGCCATACAACGAACAGGAAGACATAACACAGCAAAACCACAGTGCCAACTGCAATAGCGCCAGGCACCCAAGCACGGGTGGCCAATCCCACACTAATACCCAGCAGAAGTGCAGTCAGAAGTACCACACCCAGCACCAGTTCTGAAGACAGTTGCAGGAGAGGCTCCAGCCACTGGCGTGCAAACCCTTTCATCTCCTCTGCAACATCATCACTCTTACAACATATCATCTCTCCACCCTTAGCTACGCTGTATAATGTGTGCATTACATGAACCAACATCAATTTGTAAATCATCAACTTACTGTACCAACACTGTGAACAAAATTACACCAACCATACACCATCCCAAAGCATGTGTAACACACACGCATTATGTTTAACAGCCACGAGAGCAGTACACAGCGTGAATAGACAAGTTATACAGAAGAGGAGTTCACAGCAAATATGCAAGGGTACAATCTTATTACAGATCAGTTTAAGAGCTCTTTACCTAAACAGACACTCACTAAGCACAGTTCCTTCTGCTGATTCAGATTCTTGAAAGAGTACAGATTACAAACAGGAGCTAGTCGTATTCGACACACAGCATACATACGCACACAGGACATAATACTGGCTTTAGGATAGTAGTTGTAATTTAATTTTTGCAGTAGCAAAAAACAGAGCTCACCTCTCAGTTTGTTAAGCAGGAAAGACTTGCCGCTGCCCCATTTGGCATACAGGCCGACTGTGATAGGCATAGAAAGAGATGGCTCACTCAAAATGTCTGCCAGAGCGCTGCTGTACAGGTCATAACCTAACATATTCTCATTGTCCTCGTTGGTGTTGAGGCGACCTGTAACACAACACTTCTACTTTAAGCACCAAAACGCTGCAAGTTTTGTGTATAATTCACCAGTGAAATTTACTTTAAAAGGCTGTCAAATTGCTGAAGCTGCCAAAAATCATTGGATTAAATTTACCACGTAAAGTGCTGACCTTTGAGGTATATGAGCAGAAAATGAATGAGAAAACCAATGTGCAAGTCTCTAGTTAAACTTAGCTATAAAACACTACAAATTAAAATTTATAATTCATAATAAAATTTTTTAAATAAAATTTTTATACAAGTTCAGATTCCAAATATCTTATGAATATGAAAAATTGTAAATTTAATTTAAAATTATTAGGTATTTACTATATAAAACTCTTTATTTAACACTCAAAATTACTACGTATAGCAAAAAAGGCTAAGAATAGTCCCATCTAAAAAGTGAACAGTTTACACAACCACCCTAAACACTTAGCAAACTAAGTACCAATGCCTCAGATACGTCTTCCTTGCTGACCTCAGGTAAAAATTGGAAGACACGTTACAATGCTGCACCTACATACCTATTTTCCTACCTTGCAGTATGTCTAAGCTGCCAACACTTCAGGATGAGACCATGGTCACCTGTGATTCATGTCTGAGGAGCCATATGATGCCAACTTAGGGCCAATCCAAATACCTTTTCAACCACTACAAATCATTTATAACCAGGGCCCCAATTAAATACCACCACCTGCTCTTTATTCCAATGCAGCACAATCAGATGCAATGCAGGTGCAAATTTTGTGTTGCACCCATAAAAAGCTATATTTAATCGGCACCCAGGTGCACAACGTTCCTACCAAAAATTATCATGCATTGTTTGTCAGTTCCAGCTCATCAGTTACCTTTAAATTTCCATTCAACTAAAAACTTCACATTAATTTTTTTTTTTGTAGATTGCAACCACGTTTATGAAGATACAGCTTACTTGTCCAAAAATTCAATTTAGTTTTTGAACTAATTGTTTTTTTAAGACATATACAGTAATCCACATTTATATGTAGTTATGTAGCTGAAGTTCTACTTACGTGCCCCAAATATCTGTCCTAGAATTGTTTTCTGATGGTTCATGTCTATGTGGTACGGAGTTTCACCAGCCTTGTTTGGTCTGTACAGATGCTGGCTGTGCTTTGGATTTCTCAGTAATACTTCTACAATTGCCTACAACAACAAACATAAAAAAATTTACATCCCTTGAATCACAGGTGGGACTAAACATCTAGCAATAGTGACTACAGTGATCGTTCAACACTACAAATATAAAATTAAACATTTTTTGTTAGAAGGGTAAACAAAATCTCTTTAAAGTTTCGGTAAAAATTTATATCAAAGCATCCTGAGCATTATTGTAATGTACAGCAACCTCACAAGAATGCTCTTCAGCCGTGCCTTACGACATTGGCTTGGGACACACGCTACTGCATTACATGCCGGCCACCAGGCGGTGTGCCACCACCACCTACAAATGAGCAACCTGGTCGGAGCAGGTAAACCAGCATGACAGCGAGAACATGCTGGTATCAGAGAGAGGATGGGAACCATCACTGACACCTTTGCCCTACCCCTCTCGCACTATCATGAACCCAAATGTTGACTAATTATTAGAGATACCTGTTTTCGTTGAAAATATTTTCATGATTTCGCCAATTTTAACAAGGCAATTTCGTTGACTTTTTTTTTATAAATTTTCATGGAATTTCATTATAAATTTAGCTAATTTTGTAAACATCCAAGAAATATTTTGGAGATAACAAATGTGTGCAATGTATCGTACTTTTAGTTAAGTATTTAAATAAAATTACTATCTTTACACAAATATGTTAATTGAGTGGTTGAAAATGTATCCATTTGTTACATATGAAGGTTAGATTAGGCATATTAAACACACCAATACATATGATTGGAATGGGGGATGAAATTTGATAAACCAATATTAGTCGCAAGAATAAGCTGTTATCAGTATTACTTTTCTCAAGTAAAACGGACACATTCTACAAAAAAATTCAGAAAATTCAGTACTTAATATTAGGTTATGTTGGACCACCTTACAATTATAACCAAACAACTAGATAAATAAACTGTGAGATAAATACTTTTACGTCATATTGTACGGCATTGTGGCTGTATTTATTACTCAAAGTTACAAACAACGTCATAAAGAATTTTAAAATTTTGAATAGCATAACTTACATACATTGAACTTGTTCATTTGTGTTTTGCCTCTAAATGTTCTATATAAGACGCAACAATTTGACCCCGTGTCTTTTCACTATTATTTGTTGCCAGAAAGTTTATGCTGGGTTGTCTCATTCGTGCCTTGCGTTTTACGCAACACGTGTGAAGCAAGATTACATTGTGTTATTTTCTGAGACTCTCATTCTGCCAAAATGTAAGTCACATCATTACAGACGTAAATTTCTTTGGTGGTAATTAATTTTTCTGTATTAAAAGATTAATATATAGTTTATCAATACAAATTTCAAAAAAAATAAACGGGATCACGTTTAACCAGGATAAACGAACATGTTGCGTTACTTAACCCAAATAGCCGCCATTTTCATGTCTCTTTCGATACTCTCGAAACTCGCTCTGCATGTGTGTTGCGTGAACACATTGTAAAGTAACTGGCCTCACCAGACCATCTTTTTTGCTTTAAGTAGGAGTATGCTCCTGGGTTCATTTTTTTTTTTTTAATTGTAATTGACAATAGTAGAACTTAATTTTGTTGTTTTCGGAAATTTGAGACCGCAGAAGGCATGTCAGTGTACTACATACAGCTGCCAAAGTGCTAAGACCACCTTTCAGCCACATATTGAGGTGTAGGCCTGGGATTTGGGGCAACTAGGATGGACCTAGTTGTGGCCCATGGTAAAGAGCCGCTGCCCGGCTCTGCACTCCAAGGAGCCTGGTGATTGTCCTCCCATTTTTTGTGTGTGTTTGTGCTTCGAGTGTTTTATGTATCTGAAATATCACATCAGTTTTTTTTTCTCTTCAACATAACATTTAGATAAAGTAATAATCTCTACAAAAGTGGTGAACTGTACCTAATAGATCACCAGGAAACAAGAAGAGCAAACCGTGTAATCACGAAAGAGGACAAACATGAGTAAAAATATTGTAATCTTTGTTTCTTTAAGCGTCGCAGTCGGGTAATTTATAAAAATATCAAATTTTAATTTATGTAAATTTTCTAAGAAAGTATTTCAAACGAATAACCTATTAGCTAAAACGGAATACTGTGAGGGAAGCTCACTATTATATTGAGATGTTTTTTTTTTTTTTTGTAATTTAATAAGTCAGTTTGAATCATAATAATCAGAGGTCAGTTATTTTAACGGTAAAATAAAATCAATGTAGCGGCATCATGTGGGGTATCAATTTAAAGATAATCAAAAACGCCAACCATTTTCTCTCTTGTGTTTTTTTTATTAGATTGCGGGCAAAGTTTTTATTCGAGTTTTCAGTTTAGTAGCTTTATCAGCCTAGTTTGGATGCCTGGGGGGAGCGACTGGCTGGCGCCAGCCGAGAGCTGAACAAAGGTTTAGGAATGCGGGTGCTGTGCTGACGTATTTCCAAGAAAACGATTGGCCTCTGTCTCTGTCAGTTGTATCACTCCGCCGAACGCGGCAATTTTGTTTATTTAATATTAAATTCCTGGCGTGAAGTTTAATAAATGTAAGCACACTGTGCAGTTTTTCTGGTTGTCAGTTCTCTTTTGTATATTTTATAAGGTATGTTTTGGCCCGAATTAACCATGGTCATTTAAAAGAGTTCCTAGCAGACAGTAGAGGAGGGGTTTCCGCTCGCCATCTTGGTGGCTTGTGGCGTCCTCTTCCTCCCCCCAGTTGTTGAGTGTCTCTTGTGCTAAGCAGACGTGTTTTCGGGAGCTGAAAGAGTGATGCGAAATTATGGTGGTCGTTGGACTTGGCGTCCGAGGCGAAGCTGCCTCTGCGTCTGTAATTGAGTAATCACAATGACTTAAGCTTTTCTTTTTTTTTTATATATATATATACTTTTTTTTTTTCGTGGAGTCCCGTGTACTGTAGCAACGGCAGACACGATGAAGAGGAGGCGAGTTGCTGTTATTGCATAGTTTACGAGACCGTAACTTTGGTTTGCCGCAGCACCATTATCATTCGTCTCATGTTCCTGTGAGATGGCTTTTCGCGCAACAACGTAAAAATACATGTTGGGAACTCTTTAAGACGCCGGCCTGACAAAACGGTAGCATTTCTGATGCACGATGCTCTGGAGGCATCCAGGTTGTTTTTCTTTGCCGATTTACTGACTGCCACGCGCGCTGTGATGCTATCTACCGTGTGCAAAAAGGCTTAATAAAATCAAGTTACTGTTCCGTAGCACGCATCTCTTCATTCATTCAGGGTTCGAACCCACTATTTTCCCTGAGAAATTAGAGTGTGTTTCATACCGACTGGTGTTCAGTCGTAAGCTACGTGGAGCTGTGTGTGTGTTCCAAATTACATTCGGTAGCTCACCGTGAGGTGGGGCCGAGTGGGGCATCATATATATTTTGCAACACAAACGTGATAGGCAGTGAGTACCACCACATTTTTGGCGCCGGCAACGTGTGACATCGGAGGGGAATCGAAGTACCGTCCGGGGACCCGGAATGATCAACGGAGAACGCGAACGGAAACGGCACGCGGACGACATCTACCAGTCCTTCCAGACCGTCTAGAACTTCCAACGCCACCCGCCTACCAGGCAGAAGGTAGAGCGTGTTAAAAAAAGGCCGGTAAGCTGGGCGGCGGCTCCGGCGACGGCCTAGTCGTCATGTGGGTGAATTTATGGTTCTGGTTGTTTGTCTCGCAAGTGTGGGGTAAGTGTTCCCCTTTTGTATAATGTTTCACTGAGAATGCACCCAGCGCAGCGCGTAAGCGTCTGTCTGATAATTTCCTGCTTGCACTAAAACGTAATAATCCATGTGCATGACGGTGTTTTTCCTTTTTGTGTGTACCGTTTCTGTTTGCACGGTAAATGTGCAAAATTTTGCCTTTCTAGCGACGTGTTTACTTTCACGTCAGAGTTTAGTGTCACTGTTCCACAAGTGTGCGCAAATTGCATGTTCGCTTGCGATGAGATTGTATTTTGTTTGTCCCGCCCTAACGCCTATTACGTTCGCATATGTGTAACGGTAACAGAACCGTTGTTGTTGTGCCCGTTTTGGTGTGTTTTTGTATGTCACGCATTGTAGTCGTGTTAATATGGATGACCTACACGGGAGCCAGTTGTTAGTCCCGGAACCGGAGATTGATGTCGTGGGGGGTGAGGATGAGATGAGACCCGTGGATCTTGACACGAGTACAGTGAAACTTCCCTTAGCGGACACTTCCGAATAGCGGACACTTCCGAAAAACGGACATTTTTCCAATCACCGGCAGATTAACATGGAGCCTTATGGAGAAATACTCTCTAAATAACGGACATTCTTATTAACGGACGCGGACACATAATAAGTAGTGAATAACGGACAAAATGCGCAAAAAAGGGGCGTGAAACGTTGCAAAGCAGCTTCAATGAATGTTTTGGCAGCGAGTCGTAACTAGAAAGTGCGATTTGTACACCCCTTGTAAGCAGGTAGCGCGTAGCCTCGCGTTATCTCGACCCCCCCCCCCACACACACGCACGCGCGCAGCTGCCGTGTAACTGTGTTGTAGCGCTTAGTCATTGTTTACTCTTCTTTTCATGCACTTCACGTAATAGTGTAGCAGTCGTAATTGAGTAACTTATTTTATGTGAAATGTCTCAGAAGCATAAACGTTTAACTTTAGAGGATAAATTAGCTGTGATTAGGATACATGAAAAAGAAAAATTAAGCGTCCGTGACGTTGCTGCGAAGTTCGACGTGGGGAAAACTCAGATTGCCGACATAATAAAAAATAGAGAAGCAATACTGAAGTCGTGGACGGAGAATAGCTGCGGTTCCAGCAAACGTACATTCCCAAAAACGGATGGACTGACTGTAGATACACTAACGTTTGCGTGATTTTGTAGCCTCTGTTTCTTTCTTTCCGAGGCTGTGACGTTTACTCGGCAGATTGATAGTGTAGAAAACGTTTTTTTATGCCTTTCATTCAATTAAGTTAGCCGTATGAAAATACTCGACTTTAGCCGAATGCATATGGAGTGAGGATTTGTTCACACACACACGTTGAGAACAATGGACAAACTAGGGTGACATGAGCTGCAGTTAACGTAAATTATGCACCACAAAACATTGGCATCAAACTTTTTTTTTAATAATTACCCACGTCGATCTTGGAAACTTTGACACACGACTCGGAAGTATTTCACGTGCCAAACCGGCTGACAGTTAGAGCGAGAGCGAGCGACGTGTAGACAAGGCACACGTCTCATGCTCGCGCGCGCCAGTGTGTGTGGATGAGTCACGTCGGCCAGCCAGCTGTATCGGCGTGTGGTAAGATTTTTTGCCGTACATCGTCGGAAGGTTTTAAAATTTCTCCGAAAGTACCACAAAAATTCGGCCTTGGATTAGCGAGAGTTTAACGCAGTATAGAGTTAAGAAAATTATGTAGGTCTACCATTTTTGTATTAAAATTTTTTATATATGTACTATATTTTTTATATACTACTGTAATTCCTAATAGCGGACACTTCTCAATACCGGACATTTTTTTATGCACCAGGGGTGTCCGGTATTGGGAAGTTTCACTGTATTGAATTTACCCGAACGGCACAACTTACACCGGGAAACATGAGTTTGAATGCTGTGATGCGCATCATCAATGCGCAGAATCGCGAATTTTTGGCGGAACTTAGGCAGGAGCTCGGGCAAGCCAGAGAGGCAATGAAAGACACTGTGAGGGAAGTGAGAGAGGAAATGCGTTTGGAAAGGCAAAAGGAGAACAAGGAAAACACTGAGAAAATCCGTGCGGAATGGAGAAAAGAAAAT
>PNEQ01098510.1:0-45662 GCA_003012365.1 Medauroidea extradentata
GCGCGCGCAAACAGCTGTGCCTGCAGTCTATTCTAGGCCCCATGAGTCATCATTTCTTTGTCCTTGTTCGTGCCACGAAGTGAGTTATTTTACCTTAAACCGCTCGACAGAGGGTTGCAGTAAGTGACAACAATTTGTATTTATTTTTACTAGTAACTAATAACTAGTTAATAGTATTTTTATGGATAAAACTTAGCCAGTAGTGTTTTTTTTTTTTTCATTTTTGTTTATATTTCAAAATAGGGGGGGTCGCCGAAATACTAGGCCTCAAAAGGGGGTCGCAGTGTCAAAAATTTTGAGAACCCCTGGTCTACAGGATGTTGCAAAATTACATTTCAATATTTTGGGGATGAGTCACCACTTCTAGAAGTAAAAAAAAAAAAAAAATGTTTCTTGAACATATATCCGAAAACGAATCGTTACTGTTCTACATATCTGAAGCCTCACTGTGCATGGTGCACGGGCTGGATCATGGTAATGCTACATCCGACAATGCTTACGTCCAATCAAATATGACTCGCCTGGTATGTGGTTGCCAATAATTGCTACAACGGCATTACACAGTAATATTTATCCAGCCCGCACGCTAGACACTACTGTATCATGTGTTGTGTACTGTAGTGCATAAATAGTGTGTTTTCAGGTCTTCGTTTTAAAAACATTTCATCATCTAACAGTTCGTGAAAATTGTTCCCCCAAAATATTGGCTTGCAGTTTTGCAACAAGCTGCAAAGGTGATATGTGTTTCTCGTCGAATCCCTATGTATTCGTTCATTGTCTGCTATTTCAAAGTGTTGTAGCTAATGGACAAATGGTTGTTGGAGTATAAGTACACACTACACATTGGATGGTATACTATATATAGGTCATTGAACTATCGAAATACTCATTTCCTTTTCCCTTCCCATAGTATTTTCACATGCGGAAATTTTTAACAAATAAATAAAAATATTAGAATATGGCTTACACTTATCATAACAAATTTAAATGGAAACACAAAAAATTGTCCTGGTTTGTTTAATCACGTCAGGTTATTTCAATAGTCACATATTCCGTTGTGCGAGGTTACAGAAACACAACCACTCAAGAAATACTGTGTATTACATTGTGATTTATTATACGTGTATGGTTTTATTAATTTGGCAAAATGTAAGTGGTATATCGTTTTCCTTAATAAATACACAATTGACTGAACAATCACATGTATTATTATCATGTATTTTATTTAGGTGTTACAACCCCGAGTTTTAATGCGTTGTTAAAAAATATTATATTCACTGACTCGGTGCACGTATTCCGAGATCTGCCGTCAATATAATAATATAAACTCTCTCACCTCGCAAAAAGAATGTGCGATTTCTCTATTAGAGGCACTGATTTATCGCAGGATATTTGGTTGTTGATAAGTTTCAGTATAAAAAGTTAATATTTGACGTCCTTCTTTTGTTATTGGCGGGTTCCCGTCTGACTAAGCCTGTGAAAACTCTGGTGCAACGTTATTGAATATCTCTGATACAGCTTTAAATAACTACATTACATATTCCAGTCGTAAAAGTTGCATGTCGCTATACTGTTTCGAAAACTACGATGCGACTAACTTTAACTGTGGACAGGGAATGGAACAATTCTCGAATTCAATGACTAGAGAAGATGATTTATCGTGAGAATGTTTTTGCCAGCTTATTCTGCAAACTAGTGTAGCATCCTGCGTCATGTATTATTGGCTGGCACAGACTAGTTGCTTACAGACGAATCACAGACGTTCAGTAGTAGTGCACCAGAGTAATCATTGGCCTAGTCAAATAGCGACTCGCCACTAACGACATAAAAGCGTCAGAAACGAATACATTACATTGAAGTCTAGCAAATAGTCAACTTTTCTCGCGATAAATCACCTTCTCTATCAATGACCTACATGTTACAATACTCTGACCCATGCGTACTCAAGCCCAGACTATTTGTCAACTATCTACAACTCACTAGGACATCAGACAATGCAAGAATTGAGGAGGCTTGAGTTCGTACAGGCTAGAGAATTCTAATATGCAGGTCATAGAATTCACAGATTTTTCCTTTAACTATGGACTATGACGCTTTTGATGAAATCTCTAAATATAAAAATGAAAGCTGACTGATTGACTGACTGACTGACTGACATATCAAACTGGAGCCCAAACCACTGGACCTAGAGTCGTGAAATTTTTTGTGAGGGTTCCCCTCAGGTCGTAGGCGAGCACTAAGACGGGATTTTTCGAAATTCGACCTCTAAGTTGGAGAAAAGGGGTGAAATGTGTTTCCGAAGAAACGTCGATAGAGCTCGAACCCGACGGCCAATCGTCGTGATTTTTACTTTAATAGGACACTCGTAAAAATGCATATTAGCCGTTTTAAGGATTTTTCGAAGTTCAACATTTAAGGGGGTGAAAAGACTTTAAATGTGTTTCCAATCAACTATCGATATCTATCGAACCCTTCAGGATAGAGAGTTGATATTCACTTCAAAATATTGCTTACGTAAATACCCAAAAAGTAGTCTTAGGTTTTTTTGAAATTCGACCCCCAGACAGTAAAAAGGGGCAAAATGTGTTTTTTATTAATCGTCTATATCTTTGAAACACAATTGGCTATCGTCGTGATTTTAACTTTAATTGGTTACTTTTACAAATGTCTGTGACAGGACTCAGAGACGTTTCGAAATTCTTTATTTAAAGGGGTGAAAATACATGAAATGTGTTTTCGATTATCCTTTCATATCTATCGAATCAATCGAGATATCGAAGTTCTCTTTGCTTTAAATTGGTGCTTTTGTAAATATTCCAAGTACCATTTAAAATATATTTTCTGAATTTGGCCCTAAACTGGTTAAAAATGGGGTAATATGAGTTTTCGACTCACATTCGATATATATCGATCCCATAGCTTTTTATACAGCGACGTGATTTTTGTTTAGGATTGAAGCTTACTCAAATACCTAAAAAGTAATTTCAGGAATTTTCGAAATTCGCCACCTAAGGACGTGAAAAGGGGTGAAAAGTGGTGAAAAGCGTTTTCAATTAATCGTCGATATATCTTGAACCCAGCGGGCTAATGTTGTGTTTTTTACGTCCACGAGATACCAATAAAGTATTCTAAAATGTGATTCAAGGGTTTTTCGAAATTTACTCTCTTAGGTGGTGAAAAGACCTTGAATGTGTTTTAGATAAATCCTCGATATCTACCGAACCCGTCGAGATATACAATAAATTTTTGCTTCAGGATGATGATTACAGAAATTATCGCAAAACGGTTTTCAGATTTTTCGATATTCGATTTCTCAATACTGTGCAGGGGTGATGTGTTTTTTCAGTGAATGATTTATTTTGATTCGACTGAACGGGCTAGCGATGTGATTTACACTTCAGTTGAATACTTATACAAATGTCTAAGATGTAAATTTAAAATATTTCGAAATTCGACACCCAAAAGGGTGAAAAAGTACAAAATTTGTTTTCAGTCAACCCACGATATCTATCTAACCAGTAGCGATATTGAGGTGTTGTCGCGTCAGAGTGATGCTTACGTAAATATTTTAAAAAATATGTATGTATTTTATTCTTTGTATGAAACGTGATTATTAAGAATAAAACTAAGTTGGTCAATATTCAAGGCAGACGATCCGAAAAGCAGGAACGAGCAGCGAGAAACAACGTATACAGGAGTTTCACTCTACAGTAACCTATCGAGACGTGGTGTTGTACAACCTCTATGAGCCCAGGACACAGATATTTTATTTATTTTTTAATAAAATTTTATTTTAATGAATTATTTCGACGTTACGTGACGCAGTTGTTTGTTACTCAGGTCTAAATTCCGGCAGGTTCTGGGCTCGAATTCCGTTAAAAGCTACGTGCGAACGTTCAATTTTGACACACAATAACTACAAGGCAGATCGAATTAGTGCAATTTACATGTAGTCGTTTAAACGGGGTAAAATTGCAGTTCGCTTTCCACTTAGGTTCCTCTACAACATCAACTGACATATCGTCGGTATACTGCCATAAGTGATTAAGTCATTAATATTATTTTGTTTAAAAATACTATTAAATTGTAGATATTAACAAAAATATGGTACGTTTCTATACTGTGACACAACAGTACGAATGACAAATATACTTAAAACTTGGGCAATTGTTCGTGAACAATATATACATATTCCTAGCATTTTTATCATTTTATCTCATTTGGACTGGGTCACTTTTGGCAGTAAAACGACGATATATCATCTCACTAATATTAAGTTTGCTGTACTAAATACGTTTCCGTGAAACCTTTACCCACTGAAACTTTGTAATAGCAATAAAGTTCCAGTGAATATGTTGAAAATATGTAATTGAGGGCACCGTTAATAAGATGTTTTTCATTAGATTCACCTCTTACCTTAGGTGTCTGTAACTACCCCACAGCGTCAAATTGGCAGGACTATAAATAAGGTCCAGGCGAAGTCGCCGTTAATGTCAGGGACAAATTTAAGATTGCTTTTCGCGTGGACAGCTATAGCTACTTATCCTGCTGCAGAACTAGCCGCTTGGACATTCTAACATTTGATGACTGAAGTACCAATCTTGAGTACAAATAGGTTCTTCAATTAAAGTAAATACTACCAGCAGTTGCGAATAGTACTCGTGAGCAAAGCCGCGGGGGACTGCTAGTGGTTTTATAAATGTGCCTGACAGTGAAATAACCACACAGGGATACTCATTTCAATAACAATAGAAAACGACATGATCAACTTCATTTTTATTTATTCGCGACTTCGTTACCAAACCCTATTCGACTGCAACGTTTTGACCTGTATTTTTTTAAAATTTAAACGGCACGTGCACAAAGAAAAGCGGCATATACTATTCCGTGACATATTTTGGTTAGTAATATAACAGTACGTCATTATTTTGTACGTAAACACATAGCATATGTGTTTATGCAACTATTTTGAACCGTCGCCAGTAGTAGTTGTGTGTTTCTCTAAACCAACTTGATAGCAGAAAATAATAATAATAATAATAATATGAAAATATTAACATAGTATGAAAGAAATTAACAAAAGTAAAATCTGTTTGGTATGTAATATATCTGTACCGAGTTTAATGACATTTGGAGAAATTTTTCCACAGGTATGGCATGTTATGTCAAAAATACAAAAATGGCCGATATTTTGAAACTATTTACATGAAAGTCAAGTCACTAGGTTATTTACGTGTACTGCTTTCTGATGAAATTCTAATGTACGGTTCCATAGATATCTAATGCGATCAGTAATTTTTAAAATGGCCGCCATTTTAAACATTGGACCAGTTATATACGAAAAACACAAAAGTAAAATCAGGTCCAAATACTGTATGTATGCGAAGTTTGATGGAATTCGGTGTAGGAATTCACCAAATTTTAGTGGGGTCCGTAGTGTTGTCGGCAGCATGCCGGCCTATGGTGCAAGATGTCCTGGGTTCGAATCTCATTACGGGTATGAAAGTTTGTATCGTTTACGTAGGTGAAGCTAGTTTGTAAGCCGTTATTTATTAAGCCTACCGGCATAAAACCAGCGGACGTTAATAAACTGAACAAAGATAAAATTAATATATTTAAGGGGTTAGACACACACACACGCATACAGTAAGGTAATCTCATAAGACTAATTTTTTCTTCGGAAAGTAAGTAAATTATAATTACAAGTGTGTACAAGCAATACAAAATTGCATAAAACTTTACAGTCTGCAGTATGTAAAATTCTTACTGATCACAGCAGAATCATGAATAAGTTGCATTTCATGTGCTTAACTTTAAATTGTCTTTATCAGGCTGGTCTAGTCATTCGGTCAGCCTATATCCTGTCATGATGGCCCTCTAAAATTTATGAATAATAAGATAAATAGTTTCAATGAAATATTCTGGGCAAGGAGGAGTGAAAGGGTTATTGCGAGCGCATGCGTTCAGAGAAATGGAACCGATAAGAGGAGCGTGTTCAATTGGAAGGGGGAGGGGGTGATTGCCTGCTAATTAAAAGATGAAGAATAAGTAAGAGAAACAATATTTACAAGAATATATGTATGTTGTAAGCAACTAAATAAAATAACGCTGACAAAAAAACAAGATTGCTTTCAGCTTGTTTAATTTTATGGCAATCCCAATATTCCTAAATGTCATTAAAAATTAATTTCATTTAAATTACTGTTAATGCTTCGAATTAGAATGTTACGGAACTTTAAATTACACTTTTCCTACTATTTGTAATCACTAGGGCCTCGAACTTTTCATAAAAATAATTTATTCTCAATTTATTTAGCTTACGTGCACATCTGCAGCTCTGTTCATAGTTATTGGCAGCGTGTCTTTGTGAAACGACATCTCTCATTTGACTACGTCAATCACTATAAGGTTACTACGATGCCGTACCGACTGTGGTTTGCGTTTATAGTCTCAATAAACGTGAGAGTTAAAACGTTTAATCTCTGACTATGACCAGAATTGCAGTTGTGCACGTTAATTACTGAAACAAACTGGGGCAAAATCTTATCGCGAGAATTTCGTTCCCTACACCCACTCGTTAAACATTAGTAAGCAAAGCTAATTTATTTGCACTTAAAATTTGGTTTATCACCACGGCTAGTGTTAACTCTGCATTGAGTTCTTAAAAGCCCAGGAACCTCTGGGAGACGCCCAAATTATCAATTTATCAGTTACGCGTGTTACATCATGCAGCCGTGGAGGAGGAAAAAGGCCGTTTGAAAACAAACTTACTATAGGTCGTTCAGGATAAAATTAGCGCTAAAGATTTAACTTTGAAAAAATTTCACTAGCCGTTACTGCGTGTAATTCAACATTTACAATAGTTACCTTACTTCGTGTAATGTTGGCAGCGAATTTCTGAATGTAGTTCAATGTGTTTCCTATTTAAATAGCCCAATACTGAAGTAAAATGAACTCACACATATAATCAATATTTTTTTTTTATCAAACTACATAGATTCCTACCGACTGCTCAATTTATCTTACATGCGTAAACATTAACTGACGTGTTCAGAGAGGTTAGGCATTTCCCGTCGTTTCCCGTTTCGCGCGGAAAGATACATATTGGCTTAAAATATAAATTTAGCAGTACTTTTTCGAGCGCTCACTTTATCGCAAACCGCCTATAGTAACAGATGATGAAATATGATTGTCGACAGGGAAGAAATCTTGGGACGTCACAAGTTCTAGCTATAACTAGAGTGCATGAAGCTGCTTCTGTTCTACGCCCACACCCTAAGGATTCCTAGCGTCTGATGAGTCTTCTCATTCGTGTGCTGTGCTTCAGATGTGCAGTCTCAATTAGCTACTCCCACGTCGCCCTATATTACTCTGGACTTCCACGTCTGAAGTGAATAGAGATGGTTGCTAGCCAGAACGTGCTACAAGGAAGTCGTAACCCATACGACAGTCCGAAAACATAAATTATTAGCACAAAACGTTCATAGCCTGCTTACATGAATAATAATAATAATAATTCTCTTGGTCAGATTAACACTCGTGGGTTAAATGTTTTAAGGTCTGAACACTTTTCTTACTAAATTCACATTATTATAATTTATTTTAAGAAAATTGCAACTTTCAAAGATAACATATTTTGTAGTGACCATAAAGATACAATTATAACTAAACGATGGAATGGGCTTTTACATTATTTTTTAAATCAAAGAAAATAGTTAATTGCTGACATTTAGACGATGCACACAACATCTGTGTTACCCCAATTTATCCTCCTGTCAATATTTAAATTACTTAAATTTTACTGCAATTACGGTTGCATGGCAGAATCTACTACACTGAAAGAAAAATTTTGTAGAAAGTCTTCCCTACAAATGTATTTAGTAGTAACTACAAAATAATTTCGTGATGGCCACAATGTTTTAGTGGTGTCAACAAAAGTCTTTTTTGGAGACCACAAAATAAATTTAGCAGGGTAAATACCCACAAAATATTTTGTAGCTGCCACAAATTATTTTTTTCATATATTTGCGTTTATTATTGCGCAAAATTAATTAACGAACGGCGTGTGATGTTGGTTTACATGACGGCAGGGAATCACATTCCGAGAGCGTACTTCCGTCAAGCAAAAACAACGTCCGCCAATCAGTGGTCGGTTCCTGCCTGGGATCGAATTTGAATCGCTTTGTTGGGAAACGGGTGCTCTAGCTACTGTATTATCTGAGACTTCAATGTTATATTATTGTTGAGATAATTCTGCATTATACTTTCTGCAGAAAACTCTGACACATACGATAGTTATGTTACTGGTGCGGTTTCCCTAATAACCACAATGTGGTAAACTTACACATTTACGTACCGTCTTGGTAGATATAGTAAAACAATTCAATACCATTAACTTTGTATGTTAATTAAATAACTAAATACAGAATTTTATTTTCAGGGTACAAATACTGCAAATATTGTTCCCGTTACGGAAAAATTTAAAATACATATTTAACTTCGTCATAAGCTATCACCACGTGAACTGGTAGTTACTAACATATTTGAAATTTTAAGCTAATTTATATTTCAGTTCGGAAAATGAAATGACAGTTTATTGATTTAAATTATGACACAACTCTGCTATCCCAATCCATACATAATTCCAAATCCTAAAGGTCAAACTAAACATTGTAAAGTAATGTCATTTCCACTTGAACACTAAGAGAGTTTTTGCATAAGCGATCTGGATGTGTGTTCAAGTTGTAGTTCCAGTGTTACAGCTAGGAAGCATAAGTTTAACACTATTGATTAACATGAAGTCTAATGGCGAAGCCATAAGTATAGTTCATTTTTACTGTTTCAAATAATTTCTGACCGCTTATGTGTGTCTCACGAACTAGTGAACGTATTTGTGCTGGGCGAGTGTACAATATTATAGTTCAAAATATTATTGTTAATGTAATGTTTTCTAACAATAACAAAAGAGTTTTCTTGTTTTAAGTATAAATATATGCTCTATTTCGTAAAAAATTAGATTTTCTGCTTGACAACCACCAAACAACATTGGAGGCAATAGAACTACGCATTATTAACAAGTTGGTGCCAAGGTCTTCGTAATCTCGCATGTAGGGAAACATATAAATTAATGCGGAATTATTTCGTTTATTAATGTTGCTGGACAAATTAAAAAATACAGTGGTATATAAAGCACAGCGAACAGGTGCTTCGATTTATTGTGATCAATCAAAAATATAAAATTATAACATGATGGACTCGTTCTATGTCTGATGTACAAACTCGTCACGCCTACGAACATTTTCTTCTCCTCCCCACTTCTCTTGGAGACGTAATAGGTAGGGAAAGAAGATGACAACCTTGATGATATATTAACCAATAAAAAAATCTTTGTCGTATTTAATTAGCCCGCAAATGGTAACCATGAAACATAAGGCACCAATATAATCGTATAAAAGTTAAAATAGGCGTTGTGTATTGCTTCTGGAGAGGGTAAAGGGGACGTGTTAGAATACTTGACTAATTTGTAGACAAGACCATTTCCCAATGAACATATTGTGTCACAAATGTCTGCTGTACGAACAGCTAGTGGTGCAACGGTTTCAAAATATAGTGTAAAGAGTAAAGGAAAGAGCAGCGTTTAAACATTTCACAGGTTCTCTTCCAGCATTTTTAAATCTGGGAAAGATATGAACTAAGGTTCCTACCAATAAAATTAGCATGATTCCACGTTTTAACATGAGCTGCTGTCCGTCAACGACTCACGAGCTGGCAAGACTCCAGCTAACTCGTAAAACGAGATCACACATCCATGATTATGTTCCGCAAAGTGGGAGCGTTATAGGCGCTTCGGGATAAAGTGAGCACTCAAGAAAGCCTTTAATTATATAAAATACATTAATGTTGATTTCCGTTAATTTTGTTCCTATATTGTACATAAATAGGCAAACACGTGGTACTATATTACGTAATTTCACTGCAACCATACAAGAAATAAGGCAACTATAGTTAATGTCGAACTATACGCAGTAACGGATAGTGATATTTTTCAAAGGTTAAAAGGGGGCCGCGGTAGTAGAGGAGTCAGACCTCTCGCCGCCCACCAAGGCGATCCGGGTACGATTCCCTGCAGGGTCGGTCCCCGGATTTTCGCAAGTGAGAATCGTGCCGTACGATACCGTTGGTCGGCGGGTTTTCTCGGGGATCTCCCGCTTCCCCTGTCCTTTCATTCCGTCACCGCTCTATATTGTGACATATGTAGTATATGTAATATATTAATAATTTTTACGGTAATTTTATTTTGTTTTGGATGTCACACAAACAGTTTTGAATCATTTTAAATTGATTTCCATGATGAATAATGAGTTTTAAACTTATTTTGAATGTATTAACGTAATTTTAACTGCCTAGACTTAAGCATAGTAAGATATGTTAGACTGTTTCTGTGCCGACCACGAATCGTGCAACTAAACTAATTAATTATATTTAACTTTATAATTACTGTTTATGTATTATATTTTGAATCGAAATTAGTGTTCAATTTATGTTTAATGAATATTTTCACGGTAATTTTATTTACAGGTTATCTATAAAATGTTTTTCAATATTTTTTTTTTATTTTTGAAGGAAGGGTTTTTTTTTCGTTAGTCTTTGCGGAAGCCTAGATGAGCCCATGATGTTTGTGGTGGCGTTTAAAGAAGGCATATGTGCGTAATTTTGATGCCCATTTAAATCTTAAATATAAGGGCCCATCCTAATAATTTGCTAGGCCAGCCGGCCGAACTGTATGGCCAAAGAAGAATAAGTTATTTTGAATGAACTTCAAGAAATGGAGATGATTATTCTTACCCATTTTTGGATTCAGCTAAGTACAGCTTGTAAAAGCTTTTCGTTTGCGCCTAACGAAACTTACTATTCTGATTGCTAAATAACCTGCCCTAAACTATAGTTAATAATTTAGAAATTAAACTAGTAAGATAGTTTGAAGATTTTTTTTATTATTTAAACTTAGACATTAATCATAATTTTTACTAGTTTCCTAGATTCGTGTGTGTTAACTTTCCCTGGACCCAGAGGCCCTGAGATTGTGTACATTTATATTAGAGCAGCCGGAAATTAAATTTTACAAAGCTTTTGCTTTAGGACGTATTAAACCCTAATAACTTTATTTTATGCTATCAAGGTGTAAAGTAATTTGTATGCTATTTTGTCTTGGATGTTATGTTGTTAATTTTGGCTAACCAGTCAGTATTTCCTCAGTAAATTCGTACATTTATCAGTTCAGCTATTACACTGATTATTTTAAATTTAAATATTTATTTTATTCCGATTTAATGTTTTGTGTGATAAGTTTGCTTTCTACTGTATCAGTATTGATAATTTGGTCTATGTATGTTTTACACACACTACCTCACTCAAGCTTATGTGCACACGCCTTGTTTACACCTCCAGTAACTTTGCACAACAACCTACTACACCACACCACACTTAGTACCCTTCTAAGTAAGTGTGCCTGTACTGTAATTTTAGAGAGCCTAACATGCGTAGAAACGGAGATATTAGGAGTCAACTAAACTCGAAAATATATTAGAACACTCACCTCATGTCACCCCTCACCAGCGCTGAAGACGTCGATGTTAAGCGCTGACCGAAAATCTCTCACTCATTCAAAGGTTAAAATTTTAGTGCTCAGTTTACTCAGAACTACATATACCTGGTATTTGCATAGCTAACGCCTGGCGCGAATGTTGCATGTTACAGGAGGTACCACGGCCACTCACGTGGCTGTGTGTCGAGGGGGTGTGTCTAGCCTCACCACTCCCTAGAGAGGCACAGATGAGGGCTGGCTCGCGGAGGCGGAATTAACGCTGCGAAGTGGCGCGCGGGCTAGCTAGCCCCAGATGGCGTTGTTTCCTGACGTCAGCTCGTGAAAGACAGCGCACAAAGAGAATTGCTGATGGGCGCCGCGACGGTCGCCCGCCCGCTGGCGGTCGCTATTCTCCAGTTCATCGTCGGTAAGTACTCGCATCACTTCTCTGCTCCTGCGTGGTTATACCAGCCCGTGCTGTCAGCTGCACACCTCGCAGCCTCTCTTTCCACTTCAAAGTGAAGACATGTCGTATTTTCAAGTTATTTGGTTAGCAACCTTAAGCAGTAAATCACCATGATGGTATCTAATTTCAGTTTTTATCTTTTAGTTATTGAAAATAAGAAAAAAAGCATAGGTGCATTTTAAACTATTTGAATTGGAGCTATGAAATTATGATTTCTCATTATCTCTATTTATATAGCAAGATATTTGTGTTTGGTTAATTAAGTTCCGGCTACAAAGTACTACATACAAATGTTTAGAAAACCACATGTAAATATAACACGCTAAATTTAACTTGCCGAGTCTAATAAAATATAAGAAAAACAATAATGAGAAAGCCATAAATTATTTTGATTTTTTAGATGTCCTTAAGGTCATATAAGTACTGCAATAATGTGTTCATCCTACGAAATGTGTTTTAAAAGAGTTTCCTTTTGTAATGAAATAAATATTTGGCGCGAAAAACTCGTGAGTTATGTGACAAAGAAGAACGAAAGTAATACGTATTGTTTCCACAGTAAGGAATGTAAATCGCGGAAAAGCTCGAGGGTGCATAGCCAGACCTAAATCAATAATGATGAATATAGTTACCACGCCTCTGTTGTAAATATTGTGGGCGTAATGCCATCGTGAAATTTGTGTTAATGAACATATTAATGAGCATTCGCATCTTGGTGTTCAGAGTTCAGACCAGCAGTGTCTCAGCCTGAAGACGGGGATAGATCGTAATTCCCGAAACGTTGCATTTTTCGTTGATTTTCACTTATGATGTGTCTTGTTTTTTATTTGTTGTTCACTGTTCACTATTTATGTCTACTTCCATCATTTCTCATATTGGTAATTTGGTTTTTCTTTGTGTCTGTCATTTGTGTTTGGGTGTTATCAAATTCTTGACTGAATCCTTTCTTTAGAATACTTGCTGATATATATATATATATATATATATATATATATATATATATATATATATATATATATATATGGGTTGTTTTTGTACTGTTTTATGTGCGTATATGGTACTTTGTCACTGTCTTTCATAAAAGTTTGGTCAACAAAACATGAGCAATAGCGTATATCCACAAACCAACAAATTCTAACTCTTAAAGGATGTTTCACTAGCGCTGCGACACGTTATGAAGTACCAGGCATGATTAGACACCGGCACTTTACAGTGCTGCAGCTCACAAGAACTAGATCGCATTTGTCCATGGCGGTGGATAGGAACGGGTAGACCTGTACCTTGGCCACCAAGGTCACTTAGATCTCAATGCCTTAGATTAATGTTTTTAGGGATTCCTTAAGGAACTAGTGCACCATGAAACCATGAAAAGCGTCGAGGATTGCATTGCCAAAATGAATGTTGCTGTAAAGCATGTGACCAACGACCACTTGCGTGCGTTGCAGACCGCGTATGTGTGTTAATGTGCGTGCTTGTGTTGGGATAGATAGAGGACAATTGAACAGACGCTGTTTAGAAACTTACAAGGGGAAATTATGACTATTTCGTATGTTATCACTGTCGTGCTATGTGCTGCTCCTTACACAGTGTAGCTCTTGTGTTTCCAGCAAATTTAAACCAAATATTTTTTATTGCATTACACGTACCACTAATGACGTCCAGCCTACGCCCCTGCATACATGTACCTCCGTTCCCCCTTGTCATGTGTGTTGCATACCTCTGAGTGATAAAGTTGTACGTCGCTAGTGATCCTCGGAAGCATGACTTCATGTGCGTGCTACACGGGTTGCCTACATGTCGGCATTGCCACAATGCTCCGACTTCTTAAGGCCTGTTTCTCAGAAACGGTTTGTATGAGCGTGTTCGGATAAGTGCACCTTTTTTGTTCCTTACGTCATTCTGGTTCTATATTCACTAGAAGGATGGGTTGCTACGTGTGTACATGAACAAAAATACATGCATGATAACGGAGGCGACCCCATGTTTCCATCGCATGGGATGGGCTAGCGTGTCGTCGTGCATCTGAATTGAATCCGGATGGTCAGCGTTCCATTTGTAGTGGTTGTTGAATTATCGCAATTTAACATGTTCAATAACGCAACTTTCACGGTGGCCCCTATTATTGACAATAGAGACGTGGTTCCTGTACTCATTCTTAATTTACGTCTGGCTGCCTGTACCCTTCAGCTTTTCTGCGATTTACATTCCATCCTGTATAACGTAAGCTGGTCTACAGAAATTTCTGAATTTCAGCGAATCAATAATACAGAAGACACGAAGAGTATAAGTGTGTTTAAAAACTTTATAACAGTCTTGAGAAGTACATTTAGTTGCGCAATAATAATATAAAATAATAATACTTACTTCAACTACCTTATACGTACATAAACATCTCTGGGGAGCAGTTTACGGCTTTGAACATGAATGATATGCGATTATTACTATAGGAGGGCAGCTGTGTTCCGTCACCTGACTAACGAGGCAATAAATAAGTGTTACATTATTTTGTAAGAAATGTTTATATTTACTGTTATTAGCAAAATTTGAAGTATAACATGTATAATGTGAGTTGCGATATAACAAGTGAAGTCGTCTCGTAATTTAAAAAAAGAACATAATCCACTATGTACAAACAGTGATTAAAATCAGATAGTTGTGTAGAAAAAAATAATTTGTGAATATAAGAAACCATTCTTTTATTTGTAAGTATATAAGTCGTCTGGATGTTTGCCGATTGAAATATGACACAAGAAGTATGACTGATGAAAAACTTTTTACTTACATTTTACGTATGACATATGTCTCAAATGATTGATTTTGAGAACAATCGTGTTCGTAGAGGACAGGAGAGTAAATCGACCGCAGGGCAAGAACCTGACGACGGGGAAGGTTTCTTGCCAAGAAAGTTTTATTTATGTCTACGGATGAGAGAGAGAGAGAGGAGAGGAGAACTCTAAGCCCGTGCAACTGCCGGGTTGTAAGAAGTCTCGCTTTTAGCGGGTTTTCGCCCAGGTTAGTTGGTACACACCACTACGCGGCTCAACACAGCGTCGTCCTGAGCTTAGCTCTGACTGGAGGACAGGAGTATTATGTGATCTGCCGCGTATCCCTAGCGCACGTGTAATTCCTCCGTGTCGTCTTGCTCAGCCAGATTAGCTGCCATGTACAACATACCTGGGACTATTAGTGGTCTCCTCGTCGTGTAACTGCAGACCTGTATCTCCGTCACTGCTCAATCTATGGCCGCACGCACTCCCATAGCACAGCTCCCTCTTGATATTATATATTTCACGTAGTTATCAATATCAAGTTTTCGCGACTGTTTAAGGCCTACCGTGTAAACAGCGTTGCAGTATGCTAGCAGAACACTTTTTTGCTGATAAACCTCTCAATGTTTTTCTAATGTGTGCATTTACGAAAATAACAAACACTTCAAACGATTTCGGAATGGTAGTTTCAAAACATCACGTTTATTAGAAAAATCTTTTCTGAGCATCTCAAAATCGTTAAAAACGGCTTTTTTATCGACCCATTATATCGAACAATTACTCGCGGGACTTCTGTCAAACTACGATAGAAATATGTATTGGACTTTACTTAAAACTTTCCACCATAAAAATATTGGGTCAGCATTGAAATTATCGGCCGGGAAAGTGATCTACGATACCACTACATGCCGTTTCAGTGTTTTGCAGTAGAGGTGATACCGCACCACGTGAGCCGGTCAGCATCGCCCTTGTCGCAGTGCCTCACTCCAACACACGGCCACCAGGCGGGCACATTAAGGCGATTATAACATTGAAAACTTTAGCAATTGACTCTTACATTCAACTTTACGATAGCTCTTAGAGCTTCGCTTTGGTGGATTCGTTCACAATGGTGTCTGCAGTGCTAAGTCAAGAAACCTTGACTTTACAATTTCTATAAATTGAAAATTTATTAATCAAATTCAAAATGGCCGTCCGCAGGGAACCAATAGATTTGTAAATTACAATGAAAAATGTTTGTAACAAAAAACATATTTTTAAGAGACATTTAATCTTGTAGTAATCTTACTAGTATTTCATGGAAAATTATGTGTATTAAATGTTCTCAGAAAACCTTTACAAAAATAGTGTTTAGAAAGTAGCGTAGGAGAAGTGTAAGTTATGTCGATAAATGCAGTTGATGCTTTTTGCTAATTATTATAAAAATACTGTAAATGTTTTAATAATTGTGACTTATTTTCGGACTATTTACGTGATATACCTTTGCGAAAAATATTAAATACTTTTTAACACAATATTTCCGTTCCGAAAAATATTATTTTCAGTTATTTTTACTGCCATTATCGTAACTGTACGTACCGTATGTTTTGTATATTAATCAAATACTTAACGTAACGGTAACTTAGGATAAATTGATAAACTATCCAACTAGGTAATAATTGGTAATGATTTGAAAATCAGATGTTTAAACTTGTTTTGCTGTTCTACGAAAAGATAGTGAAAGACAGGGTTTTGTTTCAAAACAATGTCAAGGGAAATTTTCGTGCGCTTCATTATATAACTAACAACTTTTTAAAATTACTTTAGTAAACTGAAAAATCAGAAGCTGTTAGTGTGGTACACGTTGGTGAGTCTAATCAGTTAGAGTTGTAATGTTTTATATCCCCGACTTTTAACTATCGTTGAAAGATATTTAAAATTACTCGTTGGTGGCGTTTTAAAATTATAATTTTTATACCATGTGACACAAGTCGCATATAAATTCAAAACAATGTTAAATTAATTTTCGCATATAATATAAATAAGAATTTTATAAATGGGTAGCATAATTCAACTGTGAAGTATTTTATCAGTGGCAAATCATGATCGCGTTTTAAGGGAAGTGTTACTACGTAAATCAAACTACACGCCACGAACACGCTGTCAGGAATCAACAAAAAATAGTATTTTCTTGTTGTTGATGTTGTTTAACTGAAAAATTCGTTCCATAACTTTACAGTGCTACCTGCGGGAGATATACTAAGCCCATCACTTACACATAAAAGCTGTGTATAGTCACTGGCACGTGCCGTTTTCTTAGGAATACATCTACACTTCTTCACTGCATACGACTTATATGTTTTATTTACCACCGCGTCATTTTTTCGTGTTCTCGTGTCACACATTGACATTGGCACTTGCTCAACAAGCATATAAATGCATATCCCAGCATTATATATATATATATATATATATATATATATATATATATATATATATATATATATATATCACGTAAGTGATTAAAAATTACCCTACTGTAGTAAATTGGCTGTTAATTATTTCCCCCGCAGTCAGTATATTACTGCAATATACTACTAATTCATATAATATTCCGAAATGTAGGCAACGTAGTATCAGTAAAACAAACGACGAGAAAATTTACTTACGTAAGGAAGTAGTAATCTCTAGGGACTGGAAAATTTCGTGAATCAACTACGTGTAGGCTAGAATCCATTGTACTATGCATACTGAAGCCCCGACTATTTGTCCACTATACTATATCCATTCCAAGGTTGCAGCAGAAATAAACATTGTCACAGGTGAGCTCTCGATCATTGGTTGGCTGATTAGTTAACAGTGTCGTTGCGACAGGAAATAGGTCCTACGCTAAATTTCTGTGTTTTAGTTCGGGATAGGAAATTGTATCGTTTAGTTGCGTTTTATTAATCCTCTGTAATATAATATCACTCTGTGCGCATGAAATAGTATATGTGCAAGGAATGGATTAACTACGACTTACGCGACGTCGCCACGTCCATCGTGATTCCATTTCCTCCACAGCGAGGTGCGATTCCGTTTCTCCGTTTGTCGCCAGTCGCCAGCTCGCGAGACACGCGGGGGTGGTGCGGCGGTTTGTTGCACAGCCAATGTCGTTCAAGCGCGGGAACAGGCGGAGTGACACGAGCTGCAATCTTGGAATGGATAGAGTATAGCTGCTACTCAGCGGAACAGCAGACAATGAACGAATAGATGGGCCTTGAGTATGCCTAGTACAATGGATTCTAGCCTACATACATGTCATTGAATTCGCGAAATTTTCCAGCCCCTAGTCTCTCAGTTACACACGTCCTTTTAATATAAATAACGTATCTTTTTTAAAAAAAGAGCGAGGTAGCACAACGGTAACACGTTGGACTCGCATTTGGGAGGACACGGGTTCGACCCCGGCCATCTTGATTTCAGTTTCACATGGTTTCCAGAAATCGCTTCAGGCGAATGTATAAATGGTTTCTTAACAAGGAACATGGCCGACCCCTCTCCTAGTTCTTGTCATTGTACAAAGTCACGAGTAACCTTCTGTAATGACCTAGCTGTCAACGAGACGTAAAGCCCACTTACAATTAAATGAAAAATAATTAGCACACAATATATCTAGCCTTTAAGCGAGGAGGTGCATAAAAATCTAAAATAATTTTTATTTTGATGAAAATTTTAAAACAGCTTATAAGTTTTTGGGGTGTTGTAAAACTGAATAATGATAAGTAACTGTTTGGCTAATAGCGAATTAATGAAAATAAATTTTATATTTGGATTAGGGTTGGTATTTTGTTTTAGGAGCACAGAAGTTTCCTTGAGTTTATAGTGCACTTCATTTCCCTCCAGTGATAGAAGAATGTTCGTAACACTGAATACGCATATATTTTATGACTGTTTTTCTACTGTTGAAGTTCACGTAGAGCACACAGTTAAGAACTCTATAACTGTTTTCTTGATACTCTTTTACAAGAACACTTATGCATTCACAACTGGCAAATAGCCAAACACAAATGTTTCATAGTGTGAAAAATTTAGTAGGTCTTTCTTCGCGTCTGTAATTTTTCTGTTATTCTGTTTGTCGTCATTGAGGTCCTATTCCATGGTTTTAATTAATTGTAAATAATTAGCCGTGTAGCGTCCGAAATACAATCTCTCTCATTCTCTGTATGGATGATGCTTAAATTTTCAGTTGATATTTGCTGTTCGTGGTAAACTGAAAACTTTTAAAACTAGTTCTATCAAAGAATAATGTTCAAAATATAAGGCTCACGTACATCTTTGAGGCCTGAGACGTATAGTTTTGAGTGTGGTGACGTCGTAGAAGGCAGTTAGTGCAGATTGCAGATGTTAAACTTAACCACTGGAAACATAGGTCTACGTATGGCAATTGGAGGCTTTACCAACTAGCGCCACTAATATTTGCAGCAGCTTGTTTCAGTGATTTAAGCCTAACTCACATGGTCATATTTATTGAGCAAGCAGGTGATCACGAAAAGGTGAACAGGGAAGTGTATACCCGCATGTACACAGTAGTACTTGCGAGATAGCTTGAATATGCCTGTATGCCAAAAACATGGGAAAAAATAGGGCTTTTTTAGTTTATTAATTTTCTTATAACAATGATTAACAAGGATATGGAATTTGTCATTTTAAACTAAAAATACACCCGTTATACACAGGATAGGAACTGAAAAATAAATTTTTGACTATACAAGACTCCAATTTGTGTTGTACTCTCAGATAAACATCAGATTAAATTTAAGTACGTAAACGAGCCAAATAAAACGTAAACAAATTACTTGCATAAGTATGTGCACGAAAATTAGAATCGCCTCTAAAGATTCTAGCTAGAATGCATTCAAGTCGGCCAGTCACATGACGCATGTTAACTTGAACAAGAAGGTGTACACTTTCTTGTTCAAGAAAGGTAACCGTGTGCACGAGACATAACGTTCACATCTGCAGCTGCGCTTCATGCTTATAGACAGCGTGTCTTCGTGTAGAAACTTCGTCTCTCATTTAACTGTGCCAGTTGGTAATATTACTGCAACGCCACACGTCTGTGATTTGCGATTAGAACCCTAAAACGCTTACAGTTAAAATCATCCACTCTCTGACAATGAATCGGAGCTGCAGATGCGCACGCAATACACTGAAACAACTTTCTGCAAAATTCTTTTCTCAAAAAATTAGTTGCTCTAGCCATTATTGAAGTTATAAAAGTACGATCCCATCATTCTTTGATGAGCAGTTCTGAGCTGGGAGTTCCCAGTTCCCGAATGGCAAGAGTTATTTGACGGTGATGTCATGGAAGATGTCCGTAAACGAAGAGTCTGGGTGTGGTAAAGATATAAGAGTGCTTGCTGTTTACGGAAGGACACTTGGAGCGAATTAAGTGGCTATGCTAATGACCGACTGGGTGCTGTGGAAGGATTGGTAAGGTACGATTGGTGGAATTTTGTTTCGTCGTCACTATAGGCGGGTACACACAACTTTACACAAGAACGAAATGACTGGGAAAATAATATGCCGTAGTCTCTGTTTTAAGAACCCTTCCAGCATTCGTCTACACGTACTGTACTTCGAGAAACCCTGAAAAACCGAAATTTGGATGGCCAGAACTCGGGTTCAACCTGCGTCCTCCAGAATGCGGCTCCAACGAGTTATCGTTGTGCCACCTTGCTAGGTGAGAAGTATTTAGAGTTGTGAACTCTGTGTGAGTCAAGTGTAGGTGTAGGCCTATATGTTATTAATGTGGATTATAATTTAATTAATTTTTTTTTCTGAAATATACATATTTAGTTTAAATTAATTTAGACATGTATACTTAAGTGACTTGACAAAGTAAAAAGCAAGAAATTGTAAAAACTTTACAGTCATTAAGGGCGCAGCCTACCTGCGCATTTGAGGCTCAAAAGTGAGAGAGCTCTATAAGAATGTTCTTGAAGCGCGCATCAAATGTGGCATCGTCACAACGAACCAAGCACTGATCTAGCGTGCAAGACTTCGCCGATTCGTGTTTACATTGGAACTTCAAGCGGCGACAGAGTAATTTTACTTGTGGGAAGTCTGCAGAAAAGTTGAGAGCACGAATCTGAGTTTAGCATACGTCTTGTAAGTACATATTGAAAACGATAATCTGAAAAGGACGATTTTTAGCTACGTTGTAAAGTCTCGAAACAGTGCTTTTTAATAAGCAAGACATCTCAACAATGACATTTCATACTTGTCAAAATGTGTTTTATTTTCTTACATTGGCACAATGGGTATATGTTCTATAGTTTCGTTAAAATACGCATTTCTTCGCGTGGTAGGCGGCGCGCAAGAGCGCTTCTCCTCCTAGCCTGTACTGTGTGGGGGCCGCAGTGGCCGAATGGTCAGAACATTCACCTCCCACCTCGGTGATTGGGGTTCGATTCCCTGGCGGGGTTGGTCCCCGAAATTTCGCATGTTGGAATCGTTCCGGACGATGCCGCTAGTCGGTAGGTTTTCCCGGGGATTTATCGTTTCTCCCGCCCATCCATCCCGGTGCGCTCTATACTCACCTCTTGTCACTCGTCACCTACGATAAAGATCTCGATGATAAGCGCCGACCAAAATCTCTCTCTACGAATACACATACACACACATATACATATAAACTAAACTGTGTGAGGAAACTCTAGTCTTACGTGTATTTATTAAGAATCAGGTAAGGTTTTTTGAGTTGCAGATTCATACGAATATACATCTTTTAACGGAGTTTTAATGCAGGCCTACTGTACATTTTTATGGAAGTACAAACGTCAGAAACCTGAATGTCCACAATAATTTTTAAGCAGAAAAGTTTCGTTACAGGACATTTTAAATTACCAGACAGACACGCCTCATTTCTTAATCTTTATTATTTCGACAGGTCGCTGCTTAAAATCGCAGTAGATACGTCGATGGAGACAGAATGCATGCAATTCGATGCCTTGGGCTTGAAAGTGGCGATGTACCTAATACGCGAGCCTAATCACACCACCCTCAGGCACTTATCGGCCTTGAACACGAAAAATGCCGCAGAGTGAAGTCGCCTGCAAGAGCATCTTCATACTTAATATCCCTGGCGGCAGCAAGGATAGGGTTTACATGTAATATTATGAGTGGTGGGGTTCTGTCACCTTACGCTATCACTATCGTACAGCAACATTATTCTGCATTATGAAGAGGAAGCTATTGCTACAGGAATGCACATGTCTGTCAGTTGGCGTTCCCAAATTTTCGGGCACACGAAATGATTGTTAGTTTGAAGTTCTCAAGGTAGTAGGAAAAAAATCTAAAATGACCTACCTATAGCAGTACGGGCCGTACGGAGATAACCAAATAAGTTAATGAGGACACGTGCGTAGGTTCAACAGATACTGAACCTCATATATAGAGACATGCAAAATTCGCCTTATTTTCTGATAGCTTACTAGACTCTTAAGTGACTATGGGCTCGTTTGACGTCTCCCGCTGGCCTATATTGTCGTGACTTGCCAAGAAAGAATGCTTACATGATAGAGAGGCTCTGCAAAGACTTAACACATGTAAATGACAAATAAATTTTCGTGGACAGTGGAATCGCAGATTATGCTCTGTCTGGAAAGTCAAGTTTAGTCTGCTATCAATAGAGGTGATTTATCGCGGGAAACGTTGACTGTTTGCTAGGCTTCAATGTAATGTATTCATTTCTGACGCTTTTATGTCGTTAATGGCGAGTCGTTATTTGACTGGGCCAATGATAACTCTGGTGCACTACTACTGAACGTCTGTGATTCATCTGTAAGCAGCTAGACTGTGCCAGCCAATAATACATGACGCAGGATGCTACACTAATTTGCAGAATACGCTGGTAAAAACATTCTCGCGATAAATCACCTTCTCTAGCTATCAAATGAGAACGCGAATTTTTCGTATGTCTGTCTACTCATCTAAGGTAACGTAATACTTTCATTTTCAATTCTGGCTCCCCGCAGGGCCGTTTATAGCATGGCTATACAGAGAGCTAGTAAAACATGTTTTGGTGATGATTTTGATTTTTGTTAACTTCGTAGTTCTTCGTGTTTCTGCGACGTCACCTATCAAAATGCAGCCATGTCCAACAAGAAGTTACGGTCGTTGGGTGCGTTTAAAACGGGGCCTGTGCGTGCTGGTCAATCAGAACACACGGATAAAACGTGAAACAAAAGCAGCGCTGATCCATTTGCTTCCTTTGTGCGCCACCAGTCCTGCAGCACCGGTAGGCGCGCGGAATAGATAACGAAGTTTCCTTCGCCCGAGTAGGAAGAGCGGCGTTTTGTTCTCCACTCCACGTCAGTCATTTGTTTTTCGTCCCCACGTCCCGTACGCGCAAACGACGGAGATGGTCCGCTCATGACAGGACTATCACGATGTGCCGAATGCCTTCCGGTAGTCGCTCCGCACGACCGGTCAAATAGCACGTTAAACGTAACAGTGAATTCTGTACTTTCCCATTTAAACATATATTTGCTAAAAATTGTCAGAAAATGGTTACCCCTAGAAAGAAACTGAGTAACACATGTTACATTGCAGGGAATTCAAGCAAGAAAAAAAACCTTATGAGTCTGGAACTAATAGATTCCTAGTTACATTGGAAAAACTAAACCCATGTGCAAAATCAAACATGGTTGATCTTACCACCAAAATTTCTGAAAACACGCAACAGAATATTTTTTTTTCCTTAAGGTTTTTAGGATATCAAGTACAAACATTCATACAGGTTTCGCCTTTTTACTGTAAATGCTTAGGTTTGGCATCTTTTCTGTCCAATTGTACTGGACTAAAAAGTACAGTTATAATTAGAGCCATGATTTTATGGCGAAAAGATTTTTGCAACATTTCGTTTCAGTGCGTCATGTGCGTACCTGCAGCTCTGCTACATCGTCTGTGATTGGATGATTTTACATTCACTTGCCTTGGCAAATTACAGACGTACGGAGTCACAATAATATTATTCTGATTGGTGCCGTCAAATGAGAAACGTGTTTGAACAAAGACACGCTGCCAATAACCATGAAGCACAGCTACCGATGTGCACGTGAGACACTGAAACAAAGTGGGGCAAAATTCTTTTCGCGACAAAATCGTGGCTCTAGTTATAATAAGTCTCCTTTCTGTGCAACGTGAATCCTTGACGTCATTATCATGTATTGAAGCTGTCAAAACATTATAACAGGCCTCCCTTCATGAGCATGAAATGGATGAAACGAGTTCAGATTTTAAATATATATATATATATATATATATATATATATATATATATATATATATATTAGCGAAACTACTCAACGAAAATAATATTCACATCACACTATGTCGCTACAAGTAAAACCATTTTGTCACTCTTATTAAAAACTGGATTTTCGTACCTCTTTTTTATAGCTGAAAACTTATTTTGTGGCTCCTCTGTCGGGTATGATAAAGGATTCGAAAAAGATACAATCATGGTTTAAGTCCTTTAGAAATAAGGATAATAGCAAATCACTGTATGCCATTTGAGTGTTTTACTTGTAGGGCCACGGGGGCCGCGGTGACTGAATGGTCAGACAATTCGCATCCCACCAAGGCGATCCGGGTTAGATTCCCGGCGGGGTCGGTTCAGGATTTTAGCATGTGGGAATCGTGCTGGGCGATGTCGCTGGTCGGTGGGTTTTTTCCGGGATCCATACTCACATATCACCCTTCACCAGCGCCAAAGACCTCGATGTTGAGCGCTGATACACACACACCAACACACACATATACACTTAGCTCTCCATGGAGGCCTTGCCTCATTCATACACCGAACCTATCTATACAGATACCTACATATGCGTTTTCTGTGGTTTTTTGGGCATGTAGACTGCATCACAACGGTGTCGGCAAGTACCTTGGTCCTTCCAAGTACGTTATCAAAGGCACTTCACGGTTAATTTCTGCCAGTAACGGGCAGTGTAAGTTTACATCTTTGCAGAAAGGCAATACGATGGATAGGGAAAAAGGACGAAGGTTACGAGAGCTATAATTTTTTTCTGTTTGTTCAGTTAATTAAAAATATGTTCCACTCATTGACAGCGAAATTTCTTTACGTACACATTCCCGACACAGAAAACACGCTCGTTTGGAAACATGATATTTTTTCACGTGTTTTTTACAGAACAGCGATGGCTGTGTAACATACGATACATCTGATTTTTTAAGGTATAAAATCAGCAAATATGATGTAGCATATTCAAGACAATTTTTTTATATCTGAAATAAATGTAGTGACTGCATTATTTCTTGTTGTGCTTCAGTATACCCAATGCTCGCATTTGTACAGCCTGTTAATTCACATTATATTTCGCTTCGTCTGTAGTATTCTCCGACATGCTATTTAAAATAGAATAAAAATCATACATGCACACACAAAGTTTGTTGGCTGGAAGGTAACTCAAAACTGTAAACTGCACTAACAAGCAGACTCGTGAAACTTTAAATTGTAAACCAATTAGTTATTCTTAATTCCATGCATATTTTTAGTGTAACAAATACATCCGTAGGCACAGAAGTTACTATTTTCTGTATTTACCGTTTTGAATATAAAAGCTCTCCGTTTATTAGCATACATTTTTCAGATGAACTCACCAGATTGATTGGGATGAAGCAGAAATTATGTGATATCGCTGTATTAAAATGTTAGTTCTATACAAAGAAACTGCTTGGATAAGTGTTAAATATATTACAAATAAGAAGCTTAAAATATTTTGAACTATCCCTTTACATTACTATTTAATATATATATATATATATATATATATATATATATATATATATATATATATATATATATATATATATATATATATGAACGTTTCTACATTAAATCGACAGCTATGATTCAATGTAAAACTAATGTCTACGAACATTTGGCGCAATATATCAATGGGCATCGTCTTAACCGTTCACTAAATTTATATATTTTTAAGATAATTCAAACGGTAGGTATTTATTTTGATTAATTCGTACTCGTGTAACTGTAGTAAAGGCAACTTCAGTTTCTTGATATCGTTGCGAAGGCTGCGCATTATCACTAGTGGCAATGCCTTTATAAATTACACATTTTAGCACTTTACGAAAGGGTTCATATTAGATTGAAATTATAAGTAATGTGTGTATGTGAGTGTGTGTATATATATATATATATATATATATATATATATATATATATATATATATATATAAACGCACACACAGCAAGTATTCGCGAAAATAAGCAATGGCGAGGCACCGACTGTGTTATGTCCGGTCTTCGTGTTCAGCGAATCGCGTTCATTTAGGCTTCAAAATTAAAACTGCTGCTTCCCGTTCAAAATCGAAGATATCAGTTTTGCAGAAGACTTGGGAATCGGCAAAGAAATGTACTTTGACATTCTGTCATTTAAATAAATATATTTCTGTAACGCCCGCAATGTAGATAATAAGGTGCTTTAAAAATCAAACTGTTGCGAATTGTCCAGTGCCATTGGCAACCTTCCATTTTTCATGCCATGTTGGTGTGGCTAGCGAATGTCGCTACTATTTGACTCGATCGATACGTTTCTGAATTTCTCAGAATCTTAAGTATTAAGTGGTTGTTGTTCCATTATCATAAGATATTTGCATGCTTGACGTTTCTTTGAAATATCTTGAACTCAAAGTCCACTAACATTTTTTTTGCTAGTTTTATTCGGGCACTTCAGAACCACTTAAAATTTCAGTGATGTAACAAAGCTTTGGTTTGCGCAGACATAGTTGCGCATGATAGAGCCTCCCTGACGGTGTAAACAAGCACCCTAGAGTCTATATACCGGACGTCAAGAACTCGACTATTTCCTGGAGACGAGTGATCAATCATGATCTTCTCCTTCATGCGGCTGGTTACTCAAAAGTTTGTCGACGCGGCGAGCAAGTGATAATTACCACGGCAGCCCTGCCGACACGGTCTCCGGAGTCTTCTTCAGCGCGCCGAGGGACCCTTGTCTCCCACCACCAACCTTCCAAGCATCATCTCTGCCCTCCTTCTCTCCTCGCCAGCCTGCTACTTGGAGCCCTCGCCATTAGCACCACTCGCAGAGTCAGCTGGGCGTGGAGCCTGCTGGTGGGAGGAAGGTGGTGAAGGGTTGAGCTCGCCTGTCGATACGAGAACGTTTATAAACGAGTTAGCAGTTAGCCGTGTCTCCTCACACTTCTACCCTCGACCTTACAGCTCGCACCTCGTGTGTTTCCCCGGGTCCCGAGGGCGTGCGTAGACGCCTCGACGAGGAGAGGTTTGTCGTGGGAGGATGGGGCCGATTGATGGAGAACTTTCCCGCGCCTTGTTTGCCCCCTCGGCCGCCAGTTAATGGTCGGTTACAGCGCCTTGGGTTAGCCTCACTTCTCTCTCAGGAATAATCACTCCTTCAGAAAATATCCAGCATTCTGTCTAATGTTAATTCACGCTTGAGCACTCTGTTGAAATCAACAATCAGCCTTCTCCACCGGTCAAGAATAAATGAAAATTAGCAGCCTTGTTAATAGAGAAGCTACAATAGTTATTTCTTCTCTTTTTATTTGCTACTAAGACATCCCAAAAATTGTAATAATGTAATTGTTTATACAATTTGAACACAAAATTTTATCTTTTAATGTTCACTATTAGTTACTTTTCCAACAATTTTCAATTGTGTTGGCTCCGGAAAATAACACAACATACAGAAGGAAAATAATCATGCTAATTTTCGAAGTTTAAACTGCGCCGGGAAATTTTCTCTCCCAAAATTGTTCCATGCAAAATTAATTTCCAATCACATTTTAGAGACGATTTCAATAAAGTGTGTTGTGAGTGTATTCAATGATATTAACAAAAGCCCAACAAATTAAAAAGAAATCATAGTTCAATAATTTATTTTTAAATATCTCAAATATTACGATTTTTAAAACACAGGTTAACGTGCAAATATTCTATTAAAACTTGCATCAGTACAAAGATTAACGTTCTTATTTTTGTAAAATAAAACCAAAAGAAGTTGTAGGTTGCATCATGTGGGGTTTAAAAGAAGACCATCAAATTGAAGCTACAAATGCAGACGCCACATGACGTAAATAGAAACGTACAGAATTAATGGCAAACGACAGGTTCGTGTAGCAAACAAAACGTGTGTTAACGTGATATGAAGGTTACAAAAAGTAACGTATTCAAACTACAAATACCAAGCATGACTATACGCAATTTGAACAAGTGAGAGCTTGGCAACTATTAATCCTTACACGTTATAAAATGGAACATTCAACCCGTGCGGGCAGTAAATCTATACATTCTTGCCAAATATTTAGGATCACAAATTGCGTTTCAATTTCCAAATAATTACATGATCGTGAGTTGCTTCATACATTCTCAACCAATTAATGTTCATCAGTAACGTCCATGCAATTGACTATTTATGACAGAGCGCAACAAAATAATGAAATAGAATCATGAATCTCACGTTAATATTAAATGTCCCATTAACAACTTCGACTTCCAACCAGTGAATATCATTGCAAAATTAAGTCTCACGTCCGTGGGTTCCTCTAGAATTACTAATTTGAGGCACGTGTTACAAAACCACGTTAAAATACTGGAATACGCAATTAATCTGCAATTAGACACTCGTAAGCGTGGGCACATCCAGTGTACTAAAACATCGGCACTGCATTTGCTGGTACAGCAGTAACCAACGAATCCAAACAATTTCAATTAATTTAAAAAGGAGTCATACCCAAACATGATTTTTTTTGCAAAGACGGCATCTAAACAAAATTTAGAATAAATAAGAAATTTAATTAATTACCAAACTCATGACGGTGGCTGCCTCCACACATCATGGGGGTTTAAGACCCGAACTAACTCAACACAGGAGCGCACTTGTACGAGTATCAGGAACGAGCTGCCTCAGAACAGAGCTGGCAGGGAAGTAGGAACACCTGACCACACAACCGCTAGCTTGGGCAGAGTTCGCCGCTGCACATGTGTCATTGGGAGGGGGGTACAAGGAGAAGGGAAACCAAGGAGTTGATTTGGAAATACAAAGAGGGACGAGACCCGATCGACGCCCCGCACGACGGTAAAACTTCGACAGTTCCTAAATACGCCACTGGCGCTGCCGACACCATTAAATCACAAGGTACTCCGTTGCAAGTGCAATATGTACGAAACACGTTAGAAGTTGTCCCCACTGTTGGTTCAGGGCCAGTGCGAATGACAACAGTGTAAAAGAGTCGTTGAGTGGAGTCGAATGTTTTATCCATGGATAAATCTGGGTTTATTTTGGTAACAAACACGAAATATGAAACTATTGAATCTTTCAAGGCCGAACGTCATGTATTGAGGTATTAAAATTTGCTCCCTTGCTGGAAAGAAATATTCTCATGGGCTAAGGACGGAGTGTGTTAATTTTTCGTTCTGGTAGCTAGACCAACAATGTTATGGCGAAAAAATAATTTAACGTGAAAATGTTTTAATACCTTGCATATGCGCAACTGCACATCTGCAGCTCTGTTTCGTGGTCAGCAATCGGATGTTTTGATTCTCACTTCCTTTGGGGTTTTATTGGCAAATAATGGACATATTGGATCACAATTTCTTTATTCTGAGCAAAGACCGGTTGCGTATAACCACGAATGAGCACTATCGACGTACATGCAAGGCATTGAAACCAAATGGTGCAAAAATCTTGATCGCCACAGAATAGTAGCTTTACTGATAGCTTATCATGAAGTAAGTTGATACACGCTTTAATATCACTCCGTAAAGTGAAATACGGTGGCAGATTTGCTACCCTGAAAATTACCTATAAAATTGATTTTTTTTTGCATATAAAGTGATGTATGACTTGGTGTTAAGTGAGACCACTCTAAATAGTGTCAAAGCAATGAAGGAATATGTGGTTTTTATTTAAGTAAACTTTAATTAATTAAACATTTGATTTGATTTTCCGGGGTTGCATTTCTCCTGCCAAAATGTTTTTAGACAAAAAAAAAACACATTTTGACTCCATGTCCGCAAGCCATCACCACAGAAAATATTATACCCAATGGATTATACATATACGGATTATATATATGGATTATATATATGTATAGTGTGCGCATATGTATAAATACGTTTTATGTATGTACGAATACACACGCGCACCATTAGCCCAATTACAACGACTAGTAGCGCCATCCATCAACAAAGTTTGCTTTCACATAAAATGTAGAATTATTTTCATACCGTTATCCAGGAATATTTATAGTTATTTTATAACGTTAACGCTCTTTAAGTATGTATCATGCACACCTGAAGTTTCCGCGGTGGCGTAGTGGCCAGTTCACTCGCATTCTACCAAGGCAACTTGTTTTCGATTACTGGACGGTGATGATTCTAATATTCCTGAAGTTGAAAACGCAGTTGACGTTGCTATCTATTTTTTTTTCAGTGATCTTTCATTACTTCCCACTTAGTGCATTCCAACATTGCTGCAAACTCGTACATTATTCTCATAGTTCAGACTTACCGGAGCTTATCACCCGGTTACTTGAAACTGACGATAGCCTAATAGGTGCTTACGTTTGTGTGCAGTTTACGTCACCCTATTTTTTACAATATTATAATAACGTTATTTTATAATAATTTATTTGTTTTGTAAGTGACAGACTAGCATTTGAGCATTTATAAATGCGGTAATGTTTGATGGCATTAAAATAATTAAATAACCAGTTAGAACAAAACCATATGATAATCGTGCTTTAGTTAATTTTTCTCGTCCATGTTGTTTCTGCTGTTGGCACGGGAGACCTTACGTATTTCCTCCTCGTTTCGCAAATTCCCGCTCGCAGCAATGTAATCTTCTGTGTCAACGACGCGCGCCTACACAGAGCACATGCATGTTAATATATACGTAGCAATAAACCAACCTTTACTGTATGAGTGTTGGTATGAAAAAATCACCACACGACGAAATAAACGGCAGTATTTGCTGCTTGATTTTTATTAGAGTTATCCGCACATCCTTGACATTTTGTGAAGTGAGAGAGGAAAGTGGTGATTTTAAACTTTTAGATTTTTTTTTTCATGTATATCCTCTGAAAATATTTACCTGAAATTAATTTACTTCAAATATCCTATTTTTCAGCATACTGACGATTTCGGCACTGAAATAGAAAGCATATTTCTGATTAGTAACAGAAATAATAACTTCTTTATTTAACTTTTATTTTATGTTTTATTGATACAGAAACAGCTGGCGTAATGTAAACCTAAGGTTTTCACAGTTTCATTGTAATGTAATCAATGCACGGATTGTCCGTCTGCAATTCAGATTCTTGACAATGGTCGGTTTTTCACGAGGATGAAGCATTCATGACGAAAACAAAGAACTCATGCAAGACGTTCTGAGAATGGCTGGTCTTTAGAGCACTTATGTCTCGCTGAAATAACTCTAGGGAAGCTGACAGCCCTTGAATTGCAATTCAATTTGGCACATTCGCTAATAATACTTCTGTGCTCTAAATTGTAACCACGTGGATGTTATTGGATAGTTAATAAGTGCGAAGATATAAGTGCAAACTGAGGATTAGATTGTACTATCTGGTTCGTTTACTTGCTCTATTATTGGTGTTTTAATTATCATAACATACGTAGAAATGTTTTCACGATTGGAGAACCAAAAAATAGGACTAATTTAAGATATGAAAACTTTTGCGGATATTGTAAATTCTTATACAGCATCATAAAACGTATAATTCATATAAATATTACATTAGTTTATTATCCACTTAATACAAGTTTCTGAATCTTATAGTTCTTTTATTGTTGCGTACGTCTAGTCCCACTTACAAAATGTAATTTTCGTGAATTCAAGATATATTTACTATACATTACTAAGGAGGATTGGGAAACAATTTTTGTTAGTTTAAAGGTATCTACAAAACACATTCCAACTAACATAAATTCAAAATGTTTACACCGAAAATTTTATAGACATAATTAATCTTCTAGTAGAAATTTAATTAATTTAATAATTTTTATTCCGCCTGCATTTTAAAGAAGTCACATAAAACAGTCGTGTCTGCAAGGTTGCAACAAAACGTAACTTATTTTAAGGGAACAAGAAAGATAAACTAACAATTCATTTAACTGAGCAATTAGAATAATTGGCTCCAAATAGTAAGTTTTTTCGTGTTCTAATTTTGTTAGGTCGACTTTGTTCATATATGTCAAATTTTGTGCAGATAAAGTATCATTGCGATTTATAGGACATTATATTTTGTTGCACCACAAAA
Source organism: Medauroidea extradentata (assembly GCA_003012365.1). Lineage (NCBI taxonomy): Eukaryota > Metazoa > Arthropoda > Insecta > Phasmatodea > Phasmatidae > Medauroidea > Medauroidea extradentata. The sequence continues at coordinate 32,144 of PNEQ01098510.1, forward strand.
TTACAGAATGAACGCTTAATGTCGTATGAAGTTGGTTATAAAAAGAAAAAAACACTATGCGAAAACACAATCTGGCATATGAAATTGACGTATCAGGGTCCTGAGTGACCTTTTCTGAAAATTCTACGTTATCCCCGTCATATCGGCTCCATCAGCTGTAACGTTATTAAAAATACAGGGAAATAATTATTTCGTTAGTTTCGCTTGAGAAAACATTCGGGAAAACCCTTTCCAATGTTATCTTGCTTTACGTGTCATTTTCACAAATTAATAAAAATGTTGAATTCAATATTAAACAATTTGTTTCTCAAATATGTATAACTGAATCTGAAAGGCCACAAACGTTGATACAATGTTGATTGCATTAATTACCAGGTAAACACACATTGCAAATCACAGAACATCTAAGGGAATACAGAAGTGGTATCATAGATTGTCCATATAAACCGTGAACCTCTAAAACCAAGGAAAATTAAATTAATGGACATGTTCCCCATTTACAATCGACGGTGCGGGCCCACGTCACGATTTAAGTGACAATGATGCCAACACAACTTCACTTATCTTCCACTGCGATGAGTTAAGTTTATTGACTCGATAATCATTGAAAGAATAGAAGGACCAACTGGTACCATACTTCCGTTATAATAGGGACAACAGTCCAGTTTCCTTTTTGGTTTTGTATGCGTTGTTTAAACTTCAATTTCTTCTTTAGAAATAACAATATGTCTTTAAAAACTCCTTCCTTAGCTACTTGTTTAGTGACTGCTGGTCTAGTGAGTGGCAAGTTGTACATTTGACGACGTAGCTCAGGAGTCTACGGATGTTTCCATGCAGGTTTTCCTTTAGATCAAAGTTTTCAAGGACACGTTTCGTAGACAGTGACCCAATCGAACAAGCAATCACGTGTGCATGCGTTAAATAATCATCTTCTTTTAATGTATCTGGTTGTGATGCATGAAACGTAAATTTTTTGGCTGGTAATGAAATACAACATAGATTCCGGTCAGTAATTAAAAACCTGTAAATAATCAGCATAGTCAAATTATTTTAATAATGATCAGCTGAATACCATAATATAGGTATAGCTGAAAAACTGTGTCCGAAGACTTCGGACGGGCATCGTGCACAGTTAAAATGTATTCCATCATTCACGTCTCGAATTCCATGGACAAACTATAGCCAGCAAGTCTAATGTCTATACAGGGAGTTGTGCTCGTTGTTTACAGTCGTGCCAACAATGACGAAATTATTTGTTTGGTACATTAAATCCAAATCTGTAACGTGACTTACTATGATACGTATTTTAGACGTCCGATGGACTTGCGTTGATATGTAAAAACACGTTGAAAACACTGAATGGGGAAAGACTAGACTTGCTATTTGAATTGGAAAAAAAAATGGGATCATGATTCGTATATACATGTATTTGCATAGTTTTGATCGACTTATACAGCATAGTTATCCACGAATATGAACATATTTCAAATTTTTACTAGAAAATGTTTCTACACTGGCTGTGAGGCATAAATTGTATTGTTCCATTAAATATTCTTCGAGGCAGTAGATCCACGAGCCAAGGAATTTCTTTAGCAGAGTTGTTAAGAAAAGCCGATTTAATGAATTTGTGTTGCAAGCATGAAACCTGAACCCCAGACCCACTGAACAATGAGTAAATGCGCTGTCGTTGACAGTCATAATAAACTGCCCATATAGCACCACATATCCGGAAATAATTATTTTCAATATACGTACACACATATTCATACGTATATACACATATACATCCATATATACATACATTATGTCCGCTTAAATATGTGTAGGACAAAAATTGGAAGCCACGTCAAACTGCACTGAATATATACGAAACTTGGTGAGTTTTCCTCTAATTTGGCAAAGATTCCACATTTCTGTCTTGTTTCGTTGGTTCTATAAGAACACACAATATTTCAATAAATTCGCACCAAAAATTAAAATTGGTAGGAAATCAAAATCTTTTTAGGACGGTTTAATGTTGGAGGAGCATCTGTATAATACTGAGATTATGAACAATCGTATAATGTATAAGTAGGCGTATCCGGTGAGCAGTGTAAAACACATTTTCATAACTATCGGAATATTTTGTTTATATATTAAGTGCATATTTGTGTAAAAGATGCCAGCAAAAGTTATATAAATGTTATGAAAGTATGTTGGTTAAAACAATGACGTAATAATCAGGTCAGGATGCATTTATAAGGCGTAGTTAAATTTAATCTTCTATTCAATCAAAATATCTTAACACACAATTAGTAGAACGCATAAAGCGGTCCTCTTTGTGTTAATTGCGAGCCACATGCAGTAGGAAACTTCCATTATGAAATTTTACTTCTCACGCCAGTGAAAATGCCGAAACCCATGAACTCATCAGCAAGTTAATTGGTTTGTTTTTGTCTGGATAACGCAGTGATCAAAACGGAAATGAAAACTGTAGTATTTAGATCGTAATGTTTTTAATAGATGAGCAAAGGCGGCACACATTTTTGTACGACCTGGGCTACGTAATTCCACAAAGCTGGAGTAAGAAATCATAGCAATCGAAAGTTTGATGAAAGAAAAATTAAGAAAAAATAACACTGACTATAAAAAAAACTACTCTGAAAAATGCACTTGAAATTAAGAAAATAATTACGTTATTTTTAGACTGCTTAGAATACAATCAATCAATTTACTGTCCTAATTGATTGATTGTATTCTAAGTAGTCTAAAAATAACGTAATTATTTGTTGCTTTTAGTGCACTTTTTCAGAGTACATTTTTTAAAATCGGTGTCGTTTTCCGTAAAAAATCTTATTTCTTGATTTTTACGGAGTTCTGGTGCCTGCATTCCACATTCGTGCTGTTTGTCGTTAAGGAGTTACGTTGTGCCTTCGCAGTCCAAGTCAGTCCAGGACGTCCTTGACTATAGTTAGGAACCTACCTAGTCTTGGATTGTAATAAACCTACCAATATCTCATTCTCTATACATTTACTATTAGATTTTGAGGACTTCTCTAGCGTATCTTCGAAATACAAGTTCCAATGTTAATGAAATTAAAATGGAACCCCCTTGAAAATATCCCCTTTCCAATAAAAACATAATTTTCCAAATTGGTTTATAAATGACGGTGTTCTGAGGTAACAAACATAAAATTAAAATATAACCTAATTGAAAACCTCCTCCTTTTTAGAAGTCGGTTAAAAAAAGAAGTACAGACTGCAAAAAAAAAAAAAAATGCAAAACTACATGCCTTGCATGTATACATATATAAAGTACACCGTATCCCTGCAAGACCCTTAGTTTCATAGGAAATCAGGTTGGGCATCAGGGTATTGTAAACCGCAAAGCAAAGGCCAGATAAAATCAGCAATTCCTTTTTCTTGCGCAATGCTAATTCTATAAATTAACGCACTCCGTGAGGTCTATAGTACCAACCTGATTTGAACAGGTTAAATATAAGACTCTTATACGTTAAGCTTAAAAATTACAGCATACATTTAATCCATGTTCTAGCGTTTGAGTAAAACGTTCAGTGCATAACACGAGTAGTATTGAACCTGCTATTACAGTATTTCGGGTTCAAACATAATTAATTCTGCTGAACACTCGGCAACTTTCAACGGAAAAGATAAGTCATAGCTACACTTTAAGTGTCCTCTACATACTGGACACGCCTACGACCTTACCATGGAAAAAAAATGACCACCTTGATCTATCAAAATGCCTGGGCAGCATCGTCCTGTCAAGACTTAAGCCCGCTTTCAACCTAAATGTACATTGTATATGACTAAATCCGTTGTACCTAGGTATGCGTTCATGCAATTTGACACTGCATGTGAAGATCACAACTTACAATGTATCCCGCCTTTTAACACACCCCAACACCCTTCCCCTCTCTTACATTCCTAACCTCCCTAACAGTTCGCGATCCCAAACACTGCAACCATGGAATTCGGTGTGAAAGGAAGGAAAAAGTATACAAATCGATTCTTCGTCCGTGCATGTCGGTGTGTAGGTCGACCCGTTGATTTTTTTTTTTGCCACTTCCTGATAGCGGTGCCAGCATGAATGGCGATCGCTGTCCACCAAAGTTTGACCCGGGGGAATGGGTTGCATGGGGCAACGGTACCAACACAGGGGAATTACTGGAACACCCGTGGGAATGTACGTGTTAGGCCCACCGTACGCCGCTCCGTGGTACTCATTTGCATTGTGAGCGTCAGAACAAAGAGGCCATAGCATGACTGTAAATATATACCCTCTCATCCCCCATCGTCGTTGGCTCGCCTCGTGTCCAGGCGACCACTTTCAAAACTGTAATGAAATATTATATGTGTGCGTTCACGCGTCGGCTGATCACTCAAATACTGCTGTAGTCGCTAATTGGCTTTTATAATACTGCGCCATACACATGGCACGGTTAAAAGAGCACTTGTTAAATCAACCTAACTGTAAAATTGCCTCGCCGCTGTAATTTACTGTAGCAAGGGTAGCAAATTACGCAAATTTATCACGTCTTATTAATTGGACAACGGTGGAAATTGCGACCAGTGAAAATTGTCATTTTCTTACTGTGTGGCAATTTTTAACCAACTGCTACTGTATAGGTGGATCAGCATAAAGTGAATGAACACTTTTGAAGTCTATCTTGTCTAGAATTATAATTAAAAAATAATACTTATTGCGGTCTCAGAGGTTAAATTTCCACGATGGTACATTTACTTTACATTAAAATGTAGCACGAAACTGTTAATCATCTAAAAAGGAAGAAGTTTACTAGGGCTCCAAAAGTACTCACTTTATCCTGAATCACTTACACAAATCTACTTACGCTTCAAACATAATACGAGATAAGCAAAGTTATTACTAGAGATGATGGTTTATCACGGGAAAACTTGACTGTTTGCTGGGTTTCAACGCACCTTCAGCTTATGAAAAGATTACTGGCTTTCGCTTTACGTGGAGCTGTAATCCTATTTGACTGAGGCAATAGGAATTCCGTTATTGTAATATTTAATACCTATTATTAGTCTGTAGACAACTACGGTATGTCAGACGTATATCACCCAATCATACATGGCTCACGAAATTACAGTGTTTTCAAGGGAATGTTTGCACAATAACCTTTCACGATATAGGCTACCATCATATCTAGTTATTAAAGCATGGCAATTCTAGGAAATAACTTGGCTCTGCTCTGTAAGACGTCCCAATGGCAAGCCACTTCTCGTTGACAAGGGAAACAATAGGTTTTTAGGGTCAAGAAGGGTGTGAAACTGTACTGGCAACTACTGGATGTAACTGGCAGTATTTCCGTTGCTAAAAGTTGTTAGACTCCAACAAGTGTTGTTATAGACTGAATTGATTTAATTAATAACCACAATTTAAATTTTTAAGCTATCGCAAAGTTAATAGAAACAAGAACATTGCTTTACACATTACGTAATTTCATGGCACCCTCTACATTCACATCGTGCAAGGAAAATAAATAACTACAGCGAATATTAACTTTGTGCATTTTTATGATGGACCATCATGATGGTATATCGCGAAAATGTTTTGTGTCAACATAGCCTTGAAAACACTGACACAACGTAACTGTCTGCAGACCAATAGCATGCATTAAATATTAAACTAGTGGCAATCTTATTGGCTCAATCAAATAGGGCAGTAGCTCCACGTACAAGGAAAAGCCAGTAATCTTTTGATAAGTTGAACGTATGTTGAAGCCTAGCAAATAGTCAAGTTTTTCCGCGATAAACCATCATCTCTAATGATGGTGTTGTTTTCGGAGGTAACAACTTCGCGTGACATGCTGTCTCTCTCTTTCACTACTGTATGTGGGGCCAAGTCCGTTACTAGGCCGGCCCGACTATAAAAAGAACATTGATGCATCGCAGGAAAAGTTGACTGTCCGCTACACTTCAGTACAGCATTTTCATATCTGTTGGGCCAGGAACATTTCGCTAATTCACTGACCCACACGATAGAATCCATTGTCGTATGCATATTAAAGTTTCTTCTATTCGTTCATTGTCTACTGTTCCGCTGAGTCGGAGCTTGAGTATGCACAGGAAAGTTGATTCTAACTTACAGGTCATTGAATTCGCGAAATTTTCCAGGCCCTACATATCTGATGTTCTTCTTTCGTTATTGGTGTGTCTCCAGTTGACAGGACCAATGGTAACTCTGAAGCGTCGCTTTACACACACACACACACACCTATATATATATATATATATATATATATATATATATATATATATATATATATGTGTGTGTGTGTGTGTGTGTGTGTGTGTGTATGTATGCCATTCTCGATTTTTACATAGAACCGTATTACTAGAGATGATTGTATGTAGCAAAAATGTGTTGTGCCAACATACTCTTGAAAACACTGTAGTTTCTTGCAACATATTTGATTGGGCGATGTATTTCTGACACGACGTAGCTGTCTGCATACCAATAACATGCATAAATATAACAACATCGGAATTCTTATTGGCTCAGTAAAATAGGGAAACAGCTCTGCATACAAGCGAAATCCTGTAATCTTCTGGTAAGCTGAACGTGTGTTGAAACCCAGCAAACAGTCAAATTTTCCCGCGATAAACCTTCATATCTACGTATTACACGAACAGAGAGCAACATTTAGTCGTGTGCCCGTGCGCATCATATATTCGTATCTAATCTTGTGACGTCGCTCATTTTGTATCTGCTCTGCATGACCCATTTCAATGTATACAAATAAGTGCTTATTTACACGTCAACGGCGCTCTGGACATTTTACATGTCTGTTACTAACGACCGCTCATTTACTTCTGGAGAACATGTCGATTCAACCAAGACCACGACTTAGGCTCGTTATACTGTACTCAATAAAAGCTTTGATTACGTTTGTACATATTTATCTTGTACAATGCAACAGAAACCAACATAACAACGCAGTTTTACTGTAAAATTGGCACTAGTTGGTTTTCCACACATCTAGAACAATTTCCATAGTTCATGCCATCATAATAATCGCCGGACTTATGGCTGGATTTTAAAATATGTAACACTTTTGGAGCAGAGCCTTGTTTACAACCCGCATTTACACAATCACAGCGCTGTCTTAGAGGGAAGCGGGGCAGATGGGGCAATTGCATAGGGGCCCGGGACCAAGATAGGCACATCTCTGTTGAATATCTTACTTAAAAAAGAAATATCCATTATTAACAATATTTGCCCCATTGATCCTCCATTGAGACTGTTGATTTGGAAGTATATAATTTGATTTGTAATTTAGAAATCGAAAAAAACGGAACAAAAATATAGGCAGTAAAATTTAGAAAATGGATTTGAGGTGGTACGGGTAGGGACCCCGAAGATTTACATTGCATAGGGACCCGGAAATCCTTACGGTGGCCCTCTTTAATCGTAAACGTTTACTTATAGAACCGTGCAAATTTTACGTTATTATTAGGCGACATGCTAGAGTTCACGAGCCTATATATACCCGAACATACTCCGTAACGTTATTGGCTACGGGTCATCGTGTCTTTATATGTGATTGTTAGGAACCCCTGATTGCCGCGAAAGTATTTATGTACCAACTTGTTTCAGTGTTTTAGTTCCACCTCTGCGGTTCTGCTTTCTATTTATTGACAGAGTGTGTTTGTGTAAAGACGTTTCTCATTAGAACCTACCAGTTAGAATAAGCTTACTGCAAACAATACACGTCCGTGATTTGCAGTAAAACGTTAAGACACGTGACAGCTAAATTCAGCCAATCTCTGACCATGAAGCAGAGGCGCAGATGTGTACATTAGACACTGAAGCAAACTGTTGCAGATATCTTTTCACCAAAAACAGTGGGGATCCCTAGTGATAGTGGGTAATTTACAGTGGTTCTAATATCATTGGTTGAAAGGCCCTGCAAGTGTGCCACCCAAACTTCACGCCAACAGTAGAAGTGAGATGAACACAAAATAACTTGTAGTCCAGTGTGCTATCAGAAAGTAAGTCGCAATTTGCGGTTCTCTACTTACTGATTATGTAACGCCTAATTTCTGTAGCTGATAGACAGCGAGAAGATTCGCTTTGTGAAGCATCATCTGCTACACATTTCGGCCCGTCCAAAATATTACATCAGGCATTTCAATCAAGAACTTCCTCCTTGTTTGGCACATTTTCTAGCGAAACATGTGCTTCTTGAACAATTTCAGTAAATATTCTCGGGCTATATTTCATAACATATACTGTCATATTACAAAGCCTTGCTTAACTTTTTCGGAAGTCGAGATAGTTGTTCCCAGAGATTACTTTGCTAAATTATGCAAAATCATGTGCTTGCCCCCATAACAGACTAACCGACTTGATATACGAATTAATTCCTAATATAGAAACCATAAGTAAGTCATACTTATTGTGTAACACAGACTTGTTGCCATTTGCACGGAGAGATGCTAACAACCAGCCAGCTACGCTAGATTTATCCCCTCCCTTTCACTACGACTTTGTCACGTGACTGGCCACTGACACTTGTGGTCTGCGCAGGATATTTTGCCCACTGTCCCGCTATATAGCCAACATTTAGTTCGTAATATTGTTAACCTAAAGCCCCAATAAAGGTTAATAGGATATGCATTGCCTACGTAAAATCCACTATACAAGTATAAAATTTCGAAATGGATCACACGGGACTATTTGGATCATACAGTTAATTGATTCATAGCACATCTGTTAGACCCTTGAAGTCTACAGCAGTTCTCAAAATGTTTCTGATGTAGTTACCTCGGTAAATATTTTCTTTCCACGTGCACCAACACAAATTTCATGAAACCATCCACTGCAACTTGACAAATTAACCAGCCACCTTTACTAAGCGATTTCTTTTCCATACATATTTCTTAAGAATATAAGTAACACGGCGTGTTCTCATCAGACGAGTCTGAGAATTATTCACTGGAACTCATAGAAGTCAGCATGTGTGACACGGCAATTTCTTGTTGACCTGTTTCTTGCCTTTTCTATATTCTCAAATGCTAACTTTACTGGCGTTTGTTTATTCAATGTGTTCCGCAGATGTCAGGTAGTAAGCTGATCCCTTTTCTCTGGTTGAAATATTTTTCCTCATATTTTTGTAGTGTTGGCAGAACGTGGATTGGTTGAAAGATGTTCCATCAGGCTCTTGGTGCACAGAGTTAGTATTTGATGACTTTAGCATTTCTGGTGATTTTTCCAGTCTGTTCTTCACATTCTTATCGAAATAACTGAAGGAAGGAATTTTTATGGAGATATTTTGTTTAGAAGCACTGAGTAAATGCTAACAGAATAGTTCAATTCCCTTGCCGAGTGTTGCACCCTTCCTTCATTCTGCATTGAAATACAAAATTAGTGATGGAAGCTGTGGGGTTGGTGTTTATATGTTCAGAGGCTTGAAAACAGTTCCGCCCAGCGGTTGTAAAACATGAGTGGTGTGTGGTAGCGAACTAGCAACTTGGTTTGATGTTCCACACAATACTCCATGCTCTGTAGTGACTGGTGTCAAATATGTTATCTAACCACAATAAGCATGGAAATATAATTTGATGTACATGCCTTTTAAAACGTCGTAGAAGTTATCCGCAACCTTTTTGTTTAGACCTAGCTACTGCCCGAGTGTCTTTGAATGTTTCTTGCTATGAGACATACTGCACTATTGTGTACATATGCCATTGCAATATTATATCGTCCCAGAAATCTTAGAACGAAACCAAGAAAAAACAAACAGACGAAAAACTAAAAAAAAAAAAAAAAAATGTAAACTAGCTTAGTTTGGCTGTAGTCAGCACATCCATGAATCAGAACAACAGTACGTGAGAGATTCCATTGGGAATTAGTCAAAAACAAATAAAGTAAAATAAAATAAGCATCCAAAAATGTCAAAATACAAAACAAAATAATCTGTAAAACTCAGGACACTATAACAAAGATAGCCCAGGCAATGCTGGGACGAAGACAATATAGAGCATAAGACAGAATGACAACGACGTCACAAACACCAGACTAGACGACACAACGATGAAGACGTAAAAGAACACAGTAGATTTCTAAAGACCTACTTTTCACGACGTTTCGGGAGCTGACATATGTTCTCGTCTTCAGGTGAATGGAGACGAGTGGTATACCTCCACTTGTAGTCACATATTAAATGTTTGGTGGAATTAAAAAGTTACGCTAAACAAGTTCTTTACAAGATGCGCAGAGTCTTACTTTATTAGACAAGTAAACATATTTTCCCTCCAACGTTATTCGCTGTCGACGTTTTATTAAATAAACACACCGTGAAAAATTACACCAAAATATTTTTATTCCTTGATTAATTAACAGACTTGAAGTGGATATTTTTTGGTTTAAAACTGCATGAGCCTTTTTTGTTTACACCCACTTTTAAAGGCAATCAGTACTTCGCCATTAAATAGTGCTTATCTGAAATTAAAATACAAATTTATGAAAATTGTAAACGTAATATTAAACAGCTTCGTTAAGTATACTTTCTGTTATATGTCGTTTATTTAATGCCCCCTTCGTTATTTTAATTCACCGATAAAATTTAATTTCCGTTGTTAAGAATTCAAACAAAAGTTTCTCGGCTTCCATTAGTTTCGTTTATATTCAAGCGTTTATATTTCATTGAGTGTAACTTTTATGAAACTTCAAAATTTCATTCCGTCTTATTACATCGCGATATTAAGTGTATAAACGAATGCTTCTCATTCTATAGAAATAAAGTTACGCTCAAAACGGGACATACTTTTTTTTGTTTCGAATTACTATGGCTTTAGACATAACCGGGTGATCGAGCAAACTAGTAGCGTGACTGAGAAAACGTACTTTACCACAGTAAGTTACTAAGAACAGTCGGTTTATGTTTCAAAGTGCAGATTATAAAGCAATAGACTTATCTCCGTTCAACTATCTTTCCATGTGTGATCTAGTAAAACAAATATCATGTCTAGGTGTTTGTTTTCTCTTCATAGATAGACTCGATAAATAATTTTTTTTGCAAACCTGAACTTCAGCACATGGACCAATTTTCGTGTGGTCCCTCTCTCGCTAGCCACTGCTGCTCCTTTGGAAGGTGGTTGGAAGTGCAGTTCAGTGCTGTGCTAGAGGGTTTGGCGTTTCCGACTGACTGTTAGCCAATGACCACTGCGTGGTAGAGTGTGATATCTCCCCACTCCCTTGGGGGGGGGGGGGGGCAGGTGTCGGTACGGCCTTGCGGCTAAGAGGCGCTGCTAACACAATTCATACAAACATACCTACATATACGCATACATGCATGCATACATAACCTACATGCACACATACATACATTCATTGCATACATGCATCATTGCATACATAACCTATATGCACACTTACACACATACATACATACATACATTATGTCCAGAAACAAACACGTAATCCTGGGCTAAATAGGTCATATTCGTAAACTTTAGTGGCTAAATGTACAATTACGTTTTAGATGCACAATGTGGCAACATAGCACTGTAGTTAGTACCGTCTTGCGCTCTTACTACCACTGTTATGACTTGCATATTATGGATGCAGGTAAAATTCCCGAACAGCCCAATCATGATTCTACGTTTTCTCAACGTAACATACATAATGACTGACATCGAGCTCAAGAGGGGACTTTCTCCGCGCAATGTTGCCGCATTGTTCACGTAAAATGTTGTACAACATTTTGCCTCTAACATTATGATCTCCAATTCAGCGTAGGATTCGCGTGTTGTGCTTATTATGCTCTTATTTCTGGAAATTTTGTTAGACTTATTTAACTAAACGTTAGATTATATACTTACTTTTATTAAGGGAATATACGATTACATATTTCAATTGCTCCAGTTCCGACATGTAATTGTCATAACGCCGAACCTCGTCCCTGGATATGGGTACGCAGTCCAATGTATTTGTGGTCAAGCCTTCGCTCTCGTCTCCTTTGAGGGCGGGTCACTCCCAGGTTTTGCCAGTGTGAAACCTAGCCGGTATGTTTATCCGGGGCACTCCCGTTTCCATCACAATTTTTCTGCCGCTGCTCCTTGCTAACCGCCACTCACCAGCGCGCAATACCTCGTTGTTAAGGCTGTTCAAATGCTCATTAAAACTGTCATATTATGAAAATATGTTTTCTTTTATGTGACAAATACATGTAACACTAACACTCCAAAGTTCAAAACTATTTAATGCATACTTTTTTTTAAATCTAGTCTTAATGTTTTCGTGGTACTGAGATTAAATGCCCTTAGAATTGCTAATTCTAATTTCAGTTGATTTACAGTTTTACATGGCTAGTTTTCTATAACGAATTTTTATTGATACATCCTACGTAGGAGTTCTTAATTTTGAACAATTTTATGGTTTCACCTGGCCGTTGTAAAGTATTTAAATAATAAAACCGAAAGTCCAATACCTAACTTATTTTTGCTGCGGTGTTCTCACGAAAGCCAAATCTTCCTTAACGTTTTAAACTTATGTTAAATTCACTGCTCACATTGATAACTAAAATTAGTTATTATTGTTTCTATAACAATTATTTAGTTTAAAAAGTATTTCTATGAATGTACATTTGAATCAAACCTGCGTTTGTCCACTGGAAAGAAATATGTCTCTAAACTATAGTGTAGTTTTGGTACATTACATTGTTACTGCATGTAGTACTATTTACAGTGAGATAACATCCCGCATTGGTCCATGAAATTGTAACTGGCACAGTAAAAAATTGTAGGGTGATAACATTTTTATTCCTGAACAACGCGAAAAATAGAGGCCCTCGTCAGATTGTGGATCCAGGGCCAACTACTTCATATGGGGGTCACGCTCCAGGCACATGATAAACGTTCTGAGTCGAGAGTCATGCTCGGATTTTTGAACCAGTCGGTCAAGGGCCTTGAAACATCAGGGTCATGCTGCTGTCAGCTCTTTTCACGTCATGGCGAATTGTCGCATAGCTAAGAGGCATGTTAATTTTTTTTATCGCCTGTATACCCTACAATGTATTGTTGCGTGTTGGCCGGGCAGCAGGCACATTACATCATGCTGGGTGGTCAGCCCCGTGAGTCAACCAGTGGTGTCATGGGTTTCCGCAGCTATGTCGCAACTCCCGAGAGACGTCACTGGTTTTCCCCGATGACGCCAGTGCGAGTACGTTACTCTCAACTACTACGACCGTGGTAATGTCTATTTTTAGACTCTAGGTCACTGTATGTCATCAGCCATTGACGTCATTGAAGGGGCCGTATAAAAGCATCGGAACTGCGCAACATGAGAGTCAGTATTGAAGAGTCTTGTGCGGAGTCTTAGTAGTGCAGAGTCTGGAAGAGAGTCGGGAAGAGTCAGCCTTGTGCAGTCTTGTGATAGTGAAGATGAAGTGAGACCGAGAGAGGTGTGAGGCAGCGAGCGCCCCTAAGGGCGGCGTTGCCACTGGGACGACGATGGACGTCGTGAGAAGTGACGGGCCGAGAGGCG
>PNEQ01098511.1:0-14620 GCA_003012365.1 Medauroidea extradentata
CACACATGCACACACCACACACACATGCACACACCACACACACATGCACACACCACACACACATGCACACACCACACACACATGCACACACCACACACACATGCACACACCACACACACATGCACACAACATACACATATCACACCACCAGTGTTGTTAAGTAGCGAATTACAAGTAATCGGATTACTTGTAACGATTACTTTTACAGTAATTTATACTTATAACGAATTTCATATTAATTGTGTAATTCGTATTTGTTATCGGAATACATAACATTAAATGTATTCTTTACCTTAAGGTAATCGTTACATTGTGTTCGTTTCCTGTTACGTTTATTCTCCCAATGTATTTTGGATAAAATAAAGAGTAAGAAGAACAATACACTTGCATGGATTAGCTAAGTTGGTTTTACGCTTATAGTCAGAGACAATATATATAGTGGATCGCTTAGTGGATCATAATCAACATCTATGGTCAAAAGTGATAAAACCAAAGAGGTAATATATGTATATTTACTCTAAGGATAAAACACAGAAGTGGCTTGCCGGGCTCTACACAGTTACCTTTGACATCTTGTCTTTACTTTGGCACCTCCGTAGCGTCACACATAGAACAAAGAAGTGTCACAAATCAATCAAGTAATACGTTAATGCTCGTTGACTCGTGATCATTGACGGTGTCGGTAACAAAAGTGATAAAGCGACGAATTCAAATGCTGATGAAGACCGGTTCCTTACCTGGATAAATATTTTGAACTGTCTGGAAAGCAGAGCAAAGAGAATATGTCTGTGAGGTGTAAGTTGTGTCTTGGAAATAAAGTACTCAGATCAGCATGGAGTACTGCCTCAAATTTAAGGAAACACATCACGGTTAGTAAACTAGATAATTAATTTAATAAATTAGGTGTATTATTCATCCTTGATGTTTCTTGGTTACGAGCCATATATCCTAAGAAAATACTTCAATATATATACATTACATTTAAGGTGGCACTTAAATTTTATGGTAGTTTGGCCGGTAATGCTCTTAACATGTCAAAAATGGGTCTCTTTAGAAATTATTCACATGATAGTTTCTTTTATTAACGGGAGCAAAATTTTGAAATTGATTCCACTGTGAATTTCAGAGAGTTCACGCTACAAGAATTGGTGAAATGGAGATCTTGCAGGAAGTAACCAAGAAAAGAAAGCCCATCAACGTGGCATCAAATTTGCCTAACTTTAAGAAACAAACATTGTTGACATTTTCACAAAAAGGCTCTGGTCCAAGTCAGGCAACTGTGGAAGGGTGATTTTGAACTTTGTATGCAGTACTCTCCAACCATTTTCTGTTGTAGAAGATGAGTCATTTGTGAATCTTGTGCAATGTTTAGCACCAAGTCGGTCTGTAATGTGCAGGCAAACAATGACTGTACGTCTCAAACAATGTTACGAAACGCTAAAGAAGAAGCTAGTGACAGAGCTATCTTTAGTTTCTTATGTAGCAATCACAGCAGATTGCTGGAGCCATTTTAGCTTAGCATATCTCGGAATAACAGTCCACTGGATAGATGAGGAAACCCTTGAACGCAAATCAGCCATGTTAACAATGGAAAGACTAGTCGGCAGACATACCTATAATATCTTGGCTGCCGCCATTGACAAGGCACTCAAAGAATTCCATATACTCAACAAAGTGGCAGCTTGTGTAACTGATAATGGCTCCAACTTTGTAAAGGCTTTCAAGTATGTATTTTTTTTCACTAATTTAATATTACATATTTGAAATAACGATTACTTCACATTTATTAATGGAATGATTACTTCACATTTATTAATGGAATGATTACTTCACATTTATTAATGGAATTGTTCAATTTATTTAATTATTTCTAGCAAGTTTGGTTTACACACGCAGATAGATATTGATGAAGACAGAGATAATTATGATGCATTAGAGATTGTTGATGTTGCGAGTATTTTGGATGAAGGACAAAATGAATTCCACTTGTTCTACCTCCCCATCAATGTTGTGCAGCACACACCTTGAACTTAGTAGCAGTGAAGGTATAATTTTATTCTGAATTAATATTGTCATTGAAATAGCTAATTTATGTTAACAGTTTTAAATGTTTATAATTTAGTAATTTTAAAAAATTTTTTTATAATTTCTTTAGGATAGCCAAAATGCAGAAAGTGATCCAGCATTCAAAAAAGTGGCCAGATCTACATTTGCTCATTGTCAAGCCCTGTGGAATAAACAAAGGAGTACTGTTGCAGCTGATTCAGTAAAGGAAATATTTGAAAAATTGCTTTCTAAACCATGTGCTACTAGATGGAACCGTTTGTATGATAGTGTAAAGTGTCTCTTGTCTGCTGTTCAGCAACATGGAGAAGACATGCTCTGCAAGCTTGTAGATTTTTTAGGATTGCCACGATTTCGGCCCGAGGAATTGGCTTTTTTGACAGAGTATGCTACGGTAATTATTTTCTTTTTACAAATTTTAAATGTGTTATGTTGATATTCTACATTTTCTAAAAATATTTAACTAACCGAGTGTCACTTGCAATATTTTACATTTTGGATTTTACTGCGGGTAATGAAGCCACTGGCAGTTGCCTTAAATATACTTCAAACGGAAAAAAACATGTTCGCTGGTTACCTGCAGCCAACGGTAAGAAGCATTTTAAGGGAACTTGGCAAAAATATGAACGACAGCAGTGTTGTTTACTGTAGACCTTTGGCCAAAGCATTATATGACGGCGTAAGCAAGCATTTTGGTTCAATTTTGTAAGATAAGAAATTGACAACAGCTGCCGACCT
The DNA here is from genome assembly GCA_003012365.1 of Medauroidea extradentata. Lineage (NCBI taxonomy): Eukaryota > Metazoa > Arthropoda > Insecta > Phasmatodea > Phasmatidae > Medauroidea > Medauroidea extradentata. Next base: position 2,803 of record PNEQ01098511.1, read on the forward strand.
CATCCCATCACTGAAATTTTCATGGTTGGAAGGACAACAGAAAGAAGAAGCTGTATCCTACTTCAAAAACGAAATAGATGCATTCTCTAATAGTGTATGTTCTTCTTCTGTTTCTATCGTGACAGAAGAAAATGTGAACAGAGACAAAGAGGCAGTCTTTCTCAACCTTTCAACTACATCAGTTTTACCTCTCTTGGAGGAAGTAAATTCCTACCTAACAAACAGCAACAGTGACTCGCTGTGTCTCCAACAATACCCAATCTTAAAATCAGCATTTTTTAAAATTTACTACATCTCTTCCATCTAGTGCTCCTCCCGTTGAGCGTCTGTTTAGTGTTGGCAAAAACGTTTTTGCCATCAAGAGAGGGAATCTATCTGATGAGAATATTAAAATGCAATTGTTTTATAAGGTTAATTCCAAAATATAAAGTTGCTGCTCGTTATTAGTATGGAGACTTTATAAATGTTGGTCAAGAAAGCATGTCCACAAAAATTATACATTTTAATAAAAATAGTAAATTACATGCAAACTTTTTTTCAAACGAATCATGTATGTAAGTTTATTAGTGTAATAAAGTGTAAAGAATTTAATCGTTAGTTAAAAATGATGGCGAAGAGTAATTGTAATTTTACTGATTACTTCTTCATAAAGTAATTTTTACTTGTATTTAGTTACATTTTAACCAGAGTAATTGTAATTGAGTCCAATTACTTTTTCTGTGTACTTTTAACAACACTACACACCACACATGCGCACACCATAACGTGCACACTAGGGATGAGCCGATATGAAAAAACAGATTAAGATTACAGATTGCATAAAAAAATCGAATGCAACCGATTATATTCTTAACCAATTAATAATATTGATGTATATTATCAATTACCTATTTTAGGCCAACACAAAAATAATAAAAAACCTCATATACATGCAAATACATTCCCGCTGCTATTAATAAATAAATACAACTTCAATCACAGTCGCCAACAATCAGTAAATAAATACAACTTCAATCATGGTCGCCAACATACATAATTTATATTTTGGCTCATTTCACCACACGTGTTTGTTTTACTCGGCCTTGACATGGTATCTCGTCGACTGCACTGAACTCGCATTTAGCACTTACAGCGCACCAAACACTTTAAATGTGTGCGTGTGACATCATGGTACTAAACAAACAAGTGCTTGTAGCTTGTTTGTCTGCCATATTTGATGTGAGGTAATGGCCACGGTCGTAGGAGAACAGGTCTGGACACTCGCCTATCTAACAATCTATTTTGCTTGACCCCCTTGTTGTTTGGCTGTAGTTCGTCAAGTTACCTAGAATGTTGTACTTTTTGGCGCTTTTTTCCGGGCAGTCTGACTCAAACTCGCGTCTTCTTTTTTCCATTGTTAAATTTATAAAGTAAATAAAGATTGCTGGAGCCTTTTCTTAAATTTGTGAGCGAGGAAGTATTTCATAAATTGATAAAAAATACGTTTTGATAAATTGTTTATCTTAGCGGAAAAGAAGTGGGTGGAGTTTAGTCCGACCGCCCTAACTGCAGCGCCAATAAAACACAATATTCTCGGTAACTTGGTGAACTACAGCCAAACAACAAGGAGGTCAAATATCCAGGCGAGTGTCCAGACCTGTTCTTCTACGGCCGTGGTAATGACGAAACACGGAACGGTTATGTGTAAAGTTACACAAAGCCATTCTCAAACGTTCGTAAATGCAAATATTAAAATCTGATGGAATTTATAAAATAATTTCGTAAAAAAAAATTGTACTCATAAATATGTTTACCAAACACATGTGGCTTTGAGAAGTTGTTTCACGAAATGAAAAGTGTGTGAAACATAAACATTATTTTATTAGAACATGGAATTACTTTCATATTAAAGGTATTTCCGTTCCATATTCACTGTTATGTTTTTTTCCTGGACGCTAATATCAAAAACATTACCGCTAGCGTACAGTGTAGGCTATTGCTCAATTTGTTTAATTTTTTCATGCTGGACCGGTTAATCATTTACAATAATTGTAGATAACGATTAATTACTGAAAACTGATAATTGTACGATTAAAGTTAATCAGTAATCGAATCGGTTCATCCCTAGTGCATACACCACACACAAAACACAAATACCACAGTAAACACCCAGGGCATATTTATGGTTATACAGGTGACAGTGAATAAGTGTTAGATATTAATAAGGGTAGTAGATCAGGTTAAATGGAACGTATTATTAAGGTACCCATGTCTGGAAGTGCTGCCTTATACACGAAAATGGTGTTACATCGCTTAGGGTTGTAGGGAACATGGCAACAACCCGAGAGTGTAAACAGCATGTGCCTTTCATGTTGGTTGTAGGTAGGTGTGTCCGCTTTGACTTTCAATTTTTGCACATGTCCACTGCATGTTTCACTCTGAAAGTCACAGTATCGCAGACACCATGGAAGACAGCATGTTTACCAATCTCACAGGCCTGCATTTTGCTTCTGGTGCAGTTTGTGGCAATGGCAGAGAGGGAGTAAGAGTTTCTCTAACAGATGGCACCTAGCGCATACAGTGTTCTCATAAGTTTTGAAGAAACATTTGCTTGGGACGATACCATGTACAGAAAGTTCAGGGCTTACAGGTTGCAGACTTTCCTGCATGTGAGGAGTTCTCTTGATGGTTGTTGCAACACTTCCTATAGCAAGTACTGTTTACAGATGAGCACTGTTTCACTGGGATTGCTAGTTCAATGCTCATAACACTCACGTATGGTCCGAAGAATGCAGCCACAGAACATATTCAACCAGCCATAGTTATCAGTTTAATGAGGTCATACATTTTGCCACCACACCTCAATGCTACAATGTATCTGCAGTTTATGTGCAAGGCGTGTTGCCAATCTAGATATAAGCAAGACTGTGGTTCCAGTGTGATGGATCACCAGCTTATTACAATCTCTGTGTATGTGACTACCTAAACACTGCTTTTGACTGCGTTGGATGGGATGAAGAGGTCCCATTGCCTGATCACTAAGTTACCCCGACTTAACCTCTTTAGATTTCTACCTTTGTGGATATATGAAATTACTGTGTATGTCACTCCTGTACATACCAGAAATATACTATAGACAAGGATTTCTGCTACTTCAAAGCCATCAGAAACATGCCTGCTATATTCAGTCATGTGCAACACAACATATCACATGCAGTAGACATTTTGAGTGGCAGGTGTAACCCTTTAAAGAACAAACCTGATTGCCTTCTACCCTTATTAATTTGTATTGCCATTCTTGGGTTTAAAGTGCTTTTTCGGAAATGTGTTTCTTAATCAAATGTATTCCATTCCTTCTCATCTGTAAGACGTCGGGATAATTTGAGCACTAAAGATTTAACCTTTGAAAAAAATCACTAGCCATTACAGCATTTAATTCACCATTACCAATAGTTTCCTTTCTCCTGGTATGGTAGTCTGTGAATTATTGAACGTAGTTCCATGTATTTTCTTTATAAATATAATGCTACTTAAGTAAAATTAATTGAAATCAAAATTTTTGTATACTTGTAATTAATAAATTTTTTAATCAACTATGTAGGTTCTTACTGGCCGCCCAATTTAACGTAGATGTGTAGATGTAAAACATTTTGTCAAGAGAGATACACATTTTCCGCTATTAACCATAGTACATGCACGCAGTCTCTCTGTGATCTGCGCAACAGATGGCACAAAGTTCATAATTCAGTTAAGATGTTAATTTTGCCACACATGCAAACGAATCTGAATAGAATGTAGGCCTGTTTAAATGTCTAATTGTTTTAAGTTATACATATCCTGTGAACTGTTAAATTTTAAGACTGCAAGAAATTTTGTTTGGAATTACTTCAGATTAATTTCACACTTTCATGTGTTGACAAAATTTTAGTGTTTCTCGATTGTACATGGAAATTAATTTTAATGTATGTTAGTGGCAAGGGAATAGTAATTTTGATTTTCGAATGTGTTGTGGAACAAACTGAAAACATTTATTTACATGTTTCGTGATCGTGATCTAACATGTCTTAGTCTTAAAGTTTAGCTCATAACAAATCTAACTCTGCCCTCAGTATTTTAGAACAGACAAGCACATAAAACATTTACAACTCTTAATTAAGGCAGTGATAAACATATATTTGTAATTTCTGGAATGTCTGTTTGCTCATGTAATGGTATTTGAGATAAGGGAATAAAGATATTCCGAGCTCTACTTCACATATATACATTTGTCGAGATGTTATTCGCAAATAGTTTTAAGATACTTACCGTTGCTTGCCACTGCGAGCTAAATTTCATAATAGACATTTTTCATGTGAAATTTGTCACATTTTATTTACAAACCGTGTACAAATTATTCAGAAGGAAACACAGAGTGAATACAGTGTATATATTTAAAAGCAGACTAGCAGAAATCTATCTCATATAGAAGTTACTATACATATATTTGTAACAACCTACCCTTTACAACAGTTGTTACATGTGTATTTCATGAGGAGGTATTATAACATTTTTTGGAGCAGTAAAATGTAGATGTAAACATTGTAAAATCATCTGTAAATAAAATAGGGGCCAAGCAAAGTGGAAAACCTACAAATCAAGGAATGGGCCTTTCTCACAAATTTTACTGCGAACATTAACGTAATCTCCGTTAAAAAACTAGATGATAGGAGGTGAAAATTTTAAATTTGGAGTTGATTTGAGGTACATACAGGCATTTAAAAATTTTGCATTCAAAAGCCCACGAAAACCCTATGTCACAACATTGCTGCAGCTGCGATGTCATCAGCCGGTAAACAAGAAGCTAGTAGAAGTAGGCCAGCAGTAGCAGATACACGAGTGCGATTGTTAAAGAGAGCGTTCGGCATAATGCCTGACTACAAGTGGTGTTTTGTGCCTAGATGCACCAATACGAGCATTCATTCAGTCTCAAAACTGTATTTTACGAACCTACTATAAAAATAATTTTTAATAATTGAGAAATATTGTCTTGTGTTTCATGCTAAGGCCTACAAATGTTATGTACAAATACTGCTACTACAATCATGTGCAATATTTGCTTGATGATAATTTCATTTACCTCTGCGCATATGCTATTTTAATGTAGGCTGCAGTTCTGTACTGTGTGTGTGCTGTTTTCTGTGCTAAATCATTTGTAGGTTAGCCTTAACTTTCATTTGGCTGGGTAAAATGTATCCACAAAGATGATTTTTGTTAACTCTCCTGACATGTCATATTTTAACGATAACTTCTTGCACGATTATTTTTTTCATATTGACATGATTACGTGCCAACTTTGTGTATGTCGAATATGTATTTATAAATGTTATGTTTATGTAAACTATTGACTTTCTCTGTAGCTGTATGGCATTAACCATTGAAATGAGCTCCATACAATTAAATTAAAAATTTAATGAATTCAAACACTTATGTCTGATACTCATAGTTTTGATACCTAACTCAACCTAAACACAAAATTAAGTACAGTAATATAACAGACAGAAGAACAAGTACTTACAGTTGATACTTGTAAATAGGTACACACACACGAAGGGACGACACACATTTTTGCCCAGAAGCGCGTTCGCTACGTTTCGCCAGTATTAAACTGGCTTCCTCGGACGGCGAGACATGGTACACTGCAATCCAGCAGCAGTGTGTGCTCTGTTACCTGTAAGCCTAGCGGCCGGAAGGCGAACTAAGCACGGCGGGAATTTCAAATATGGGGGCAGTAATGTAGGTCTGGTTGTGATGGCTTGCGATGAATAGGGGGGATGAAAAGTGAGTTATCTGATATTGAGGCCTGGAGGTTGTCTTGATTTTGTGATATATTGGTGGGCCAGTGCAAAAAATTAATTAAATAAGACCAGATATGGTTAACCATATCAGGTCTTATTTAATTAATTTTTTTGTAATTTTGTTGCATTTTTTATTTTCTCTGTATTTTTATGTTTTTGTGGGTTTATCTGCGACTTGGCAACATTCGCAAGCAATGGCGTATATCCATGAGTACTCATCTTGTCATACATCCCCATTGCAAAAATCTTTCAAAGATCATAGTAAATAATGTTTGGTTCAATTTGACACTACACAAAAACCTGTAGGCCTAAGCCACAGTTTGCATTATTGTCACTAATCTGGATAGGCAACAAATTCTGAAACTACACCCTATAGTACTACATGGTGAGCAAAAGTGTCTCCTTATCCTAAAAAAATTACCGCACCCATTTATTTAAACTACCGTAATCTTTAAAAGGAAAATCGCATTAACTCCAATTGTATACATCACTGTAACCTACCATTCTGCCTTGGCGCCTCTCATTTCGGGTACAGTGTAGCATCATTGTTTTTTTAGATAACTGCATATCATAAATACGTCTACCTTCGGTAAATTATCGGACTGGGCTTTAACGTACCCGTCAGACAATGTCATCATACGTTACGACATGCATGAATCATGATATAATTTAGTACATCCTTTCACCGCCGTTCTGCATTTTCGCCGATGAAGGAATGCAAGTGTTTACGTTTCCATACAGACTGATGACGTGGACCAATTAAAAGCCGTTCACAGACACGGCCACGTCAGCTGTTGTTTTCATGATTTTATTTTGTCACATTTCTAAACAAAAGTGTTTAGAAGAAAAATTATTTTTGCTGTGTTCATATTTCTTCTTTATAATTAATGTGACATACATTTCAACTAATTTTAAATTTCATGCAACTCCCCCATTGTCAGGGAATTTCATGTGTCGGGGATTTTTAAAAAATCGTCTGGATTTTTTTTTTTTTTGTTGCAATACAGCATTGCGTTACAATTCACGAGTTTGCAATCGATACCATTGGTCGATTTCACAATAATCGATAATCAGTTGAAATCCACATCCGTTCATGGCGAACATCAGAGCAATGACAGCTTGCAGTTCTTTTTATTCCACGTTGGATAGTTAATGTGTATAGTGTTACTTTTCGGGAGATTTCATAAATATGCGTGAGTGAATCATGTGTATAGGTTCTGTATATTAGGCCCTAAATAAAAAACTGCAGCGCAAGCCTGCAATTTTTAGAATTACTTGTAGTAATTTTAGGCCCAACACTAAGAACATTAGAAATTTAATTGAGTTTTAGCGGCAAATGCCTGTATTTTTTTACAAAATAATGTTCAGTTTTTTAAGACTTTGAAAAAGTTAAAATCTAATGCAATTGTTTTGTGAAATGGACATGCTGGTAATTACTTTTGAGTATGTATACAGGGTACATTTTTAAAACTACACTTGGAAGGCAGATGTGATTTGAGTTACATTTAAATTATTGTATTTCATCAGGTCATATCATGTCTTCAAAACAGCATTCAGAGATGAGTGGAGCCAGAAACCCCTTCTCTCGCTTTGGCTCGGATTGTTGATGACAACCTGTATTCAGCTTGGTGCAAATTATATAAACACAATGTTGAACTAAGCAATATGGGAAAGTGTGCTCTTTCTAGTCATGCAAGTGGATTGAAACATGTCAGAAGAGCACAAGCATTTCGTGTACTAGTTACTCCTTAAACAGTGTTCTGTAACAAAGCTACACCTTCAGCAGCTTCACAAAATTTGTCTCCTAGTATGAGAAATGCACCAAATTCAGCGTCTTCCACGTCCCTAAGGAGTGGCAGCAGTAACAAAGCTTAAGTTTCTCACCTGAGAAACATAAATATGTTCCCGTTACATATAGGCAACAGAGACATAAATACATTAATAATTTAAAGAAAGTCTGAAGTTGTTTTTAAAGAAATATGAGGTTTATAATTGATCATTTTTGCACTGTCCGGTGCTCAGTGCGGCGACGTGGCACGTGGCTGACTCAACAATTTTTTTTCTCAGTTCGCGACCTCTTAGCCTTTGACCTCTGTTCTCTTGTTTCTCCCCTCTCCTCTTCCCCGTGCCTGCGCAGTTGTTAAGCTCTGGGTAGGTTTAGCTGGTGTACTTGTGACAGGCCGTTTGTTCACTTCTTCGCCAAGAGTCGACAAAATATGTAATTCTCTTCTTAAAGTTCAGTGTTTCAGATGCTGTCGATTAAAAATTCCATTTGGTTTAAAACCTGTTAGGTATAGGTTTGCTTTTTTCAGTGATTCAGTCTAGTGCGTATTTTCTGTAATGTGTATTTTCAGTAATGTGTTTTTAGTATCATGTCCCCTGATTATCCTTGGTCGTTTAGCAGTATGGTGCTTGGCGCTTTATTTTATTCAGTATTTAGTTATTTGTTAATTTGAACTTCCTGATTGGTGATCTTTGAAATAACTGTGCAACAGGAGTGCATGACTGGATTTAGTTGCTTGGACATACTCTATTGCAAAATAAATGACTGTCAAAGAAAACTAAAGATAATAGAAAAAACATAAATAAGCAGAGTATGCTTTACACAACAGGATACATACACAACATAAAATTCCAAAAATGGAATCAGGTATAAACTAAACAAGGACAAACAGACAATAAATGAAAATAATAAAAATCAAAACCAAAATAAACCCAAAACACCATCAAGGCAGACAACCCAAGTTTGAGGTCTGCTTTGGCAAAGGGACAAGCAGAAAAAATGTATGACCCACAAAATAAAAATATGTACGACATACCAGTGACGCGAAACAAAACTGGTATTATATCAGACACGAACAGAAAACAGCATATGACACAACAATGAGACGAAACAAAAACACAGTATAGATATCACACACGAATGGAAAAACAACAATTCTCCCTTCCCTGCCATTATTTCAATGTAGTAAGGCCTAAATGGAAGCCGTACTAGTCACATTGTTCCGATGCATGTATGGTCTTCCAGTAGGCTGTTTCGCACGTCTCCACTTCTTCTTTCTCGCCTTGCTTCTATAGTAAATGTCCACTACTGACACACTTCTGCTAAGATTAGCATGAAGTTATATTAGTTTTACAGGGTATAACAACGTAGTACATAGTTATACAGGGTGTAAATGAAAGTATGTTACAAACTTCGTGTGGTGATTCCTTGTCGAAAATGAAGTACAGTTATGTAAGACGACTTTTCGGTTAGCACACTTCGTAAGGGAGCAATATGCCCTCGAAAAACGAATTTCAAACTACTAGTTTATTGGTACAAAATCGTAAACAACATAACATTAAACCATGATTTGCCGGATACTGTGTTCTGCTAACACTTATCGACAGTCCGTGAAAAATGTGTTTCGAATAACTTACACCGTCATCAAAAGAATGGGGGTCGTCACCCCCTTTCCAGCTTAGACGTTGGTGCCATCAGATTTTATTGACATACAATGCTATAATTTGAATCAAGAGACCCCGATGAACAAAAAAGGTCGTCTTGTTGTTACACTGTAAAGTGAAGCATGTCCGAGAAAATGGCCAAAATACAGTACGTAGATTTAGTGGGCTGACAATTAGGCAACACACAATACACCGAATGATACGGTAGTGAAAACAAGTGTAGCAAGTACTTTACTGTAGTTAAAACGTTCACAGCTGCATAAGTGATACATAGTTACATGAATATCACAACAAGCGCTCGAATGTTCGGTCACCTTCAGTAATACATGCATTGCAACGATGCAACAAGGACAGTCGCACACGCTCGAACAGGTTGGCATTCGTCCGTATCACTTCGCCTGCTGCGACGAGCTCCTGGGCCATGTCTACTGGCGTCTCGTAGACAAGGCTCTTCATGTGTCCCCACAGGTAGAAATCCAGGGGTGATAGATCAGGGGAGCGAGGAGGCCACGTGACAGGTCCTCCCCTGCCTATCCAGCGTCCTGGAAATACTTGGTTGAGGTACTCACAAACAGCACGAGCATTGTGAGGTGGTGCCCCATCATGTTGTAGCCACATGGGGTCACGTATCAGCAGCGGTACGTCCTCAAGCGACTCGGGCAGAGTGTATTGCAAGAACCGTAGGTACACGTAGCCATCAAGACGTGCTGGTAACATGTACGGTCCTACTAAGGTATCATTGACTATGCCCGCCCACATGTTGACCGAAAACCTCTCTTGGTGGAATCGCACAACCCTGGCATGTGGGTTTTCTTCAGCCCACACATAGCTGTTGTGAGCATTGTACACACCATGACGTGTGAAAGACGCTTCGTCTGTAAAGAGAACATACCTGGGAAACTCTGGGTCACGAGCTGTCTGCTGCAAAAACCATGCACACAAATCATGTCTGGGTTAATAGTCACGTGGCAGTAATGCTTGCTCCCTACATGCGCGATAGGGGCGTAGCTGCTGCTCATGCAAGACATTCCACACTGTCATGTGTGATGCACCCACCGCATTTGCAATAACACGGGTACTTGTTGACTGTTGATCCTCGACTCTGGCGAGAACTTCCGCTTCAAATTGCAGTGTCCGCATTGTTGCATGAACACCACAGTTCCGGAAATGTGGCAGAAGAGTACCTGTATCTCGAAGACGCTGGACGATTCGTGCAAAAATAGTATGTGCTGGGTGCCGTCTGTGTGGAAATCTTTCACGATACATTCGTGCAGCTAACCTGCCACTGCACTTAGCTTCACCATAAATCAATACCATATCGGTAAGCTCAGCATGCCCATACCTTTCCATGTTCACTGTCTCACGGACGTTTGGTTTTGATTGCAACCCAGTTATTGTGAATAGTATGACGAGCCCACATATCCCGGCACGTCAGAGTGTATCTCGTCGCAGTCTAATTGGTACTCTGGCATGCATTACACGCTAAACTGAGGAGGACGTGGGGAGTGTGCATGTATCAGGGCCAAGCTTCAGACAACTTACTCTTTACAGAGTACAGAACACAAAACCGTCTGCTCATCACGGAGGGAATGATATTGAAAAACCTCAATGGTGACTGGCATACGTAGAATTGTGCGCTCCAATGTTTACCCTTCTTACATTACACGCATACTAATTTGTGTACAGTACATTGTTCACTTCATTTGGTTTCGTACTACTACTGTGCAGAATAATTACATGTGTGCAGTACATTTCAATATCCCCACAATATTTACTAACAAATTCATTCTGCTACACCAGCCATCTATCAGTAACTGTTCGTAGCGCACACAATGTCGCCCATGACGCGTTGTAGGTTTACAAACTAGCGTGGGGTACGCGTTTGTTATTAACTACCGCGTCGTTCAGCCACACCACCTGTGTAGTACACGTTGCCTCTAACACTGTCTTGCCCATTTTCTTGTAAATGCTTCACTTTACAGTGTAACAAGACGACCTTTTTTGTTCAGCGGGGTCTCTTGATACAAATTATAGCATTGCATGTCCATAAAATCTGATGGCACCAACGTCTAAGCCGGAAAGGTGATGACCACCCCCATTATTTTGATGACGGTGTAAGTTATTCGAAACACATTTTTCACGGACTGTCGATAATTGTTAGCAGAACACAATATCCGGAAAATTATGATTTAATGTTATGTTGTTTACGATTTTGTACCAATAAACTAGTTTGAAATTCGTTTTTCCCTTACGAAGTGTGCTAAGCGAAAAGTTGTCTTACATAACTGTACTTCATTTCCGACAAGGAATCACCACACGAAGTTTGTAACTGACGCCGGCCTAGGGCCAGCAAGGGTCATTAGACAATAACGTCGCCTAAATTCACGACTATGACCATATTTATGATTTAGTGTTTTGTCATTTAGTGTTTTGTATGCATGTATGTTTTCCTCCACAGGGTCATTATTTATGTGTTTTACGTATCCAATTGGTCACAACGAACATTCAAACCGCCGCCCGGAAATGTCCGAGGTTGGGCCAAGCTATTTTGAACATTT